>RJWJ010001591.1:35000-37500 GCA_004363605.1 Indri indri | reverse complement strand
GAAGATACAAAGTTTCAAGACCAAACTTCACCTTGCACTAAATCTACCTGAGTCTGAATCTTGGCCACTTTTCCTCTGCCTGACTTTCAACCTAAAAGCCAAGAAAAGCAAGGATTTGGGTTGTAAAGATGTACTTCCTCTAGGTGTTCGGAGTTTCGTTAGCATTGTTGTTGTTTAGGGAGGAGGGTTGCTGCTGGGGTGGAAGGGGGAGTGTTGTTGCTTTAGTTTGTCATTTAGGATGTTAAAGTTAGCACGGGTTTCAGATTGCATTTTAAAAATTACAATGGTAACGAGCAAGGAGCCAGAAGGAAATAACAAAGCACATTTTCCTGAATAGCTATCCCTGTCTTCTGCCTTCAGATTCTACTCAGACTTCCAACTCTGCTTCCTCTCCAGCCTGCTTCCTTCTGAGGTGCAGTGCAGAAGTTCATGCTCGGGTTTCTCAGTTTGCAGGACGAGATGCTGTCGGCCGGGCCAAGGGCAGTCATGCCAGCTCAGTGTAGCGTGGTTTCCTTACCCCAGTGCACGCGGACCGAGAGCTCAGCCAGTTTCTCTTCCTGAGACTGCTTCACTTTTCTTCTCAGGGATTTCCAAGGCATGGCCGCTCGTATTTCTAGAACTCTCCTAAACTGCCTGACTGAAAAAAAAAAAACAAATAACCAAAGTACGACATAAGCAGCGCACCCAAGCAGGGTAATTAGGATTGATGTGCTCTTTTAGAGGCACCAAATCCTCAACCTTCCCTTTCTAGTGGCGTTTCTCACCTGCTCATGGGGTGCCCACCTGTGGCTTGCTGGCATTGCCGCTGCCTGCAAACGGGGAGATTTCCAAGTTCAAAATGAAGGCTCGTTCTTACATGGTGGAACTCAACAGGGCTGTGTGGAATTCCGTGAAGGCAGTAAGGATGGTATGTAGTCCTAGTTTGTGTCACTGCTCCCTTGTTTATGTTCCTTCCTCGGCTATTCCCACGCCCCCTCTCCAGATTTTTGCATGGCTTTTATAGCCTCTAGTAATTATATCAGCAGCATGGAGTCTATTTTTATCTCTTTTGAATGTGTGCAACGTAAATGTCAAAACCCATAAAATCTCTTTTTAGCGTGTACCTTGCGTGCACGGTTTCGAAAAGTGTGATGCAGCATTCAGAGAGATGTTGCATTTTGAGGTCAGAAAGATGAAACATGGAAAACTCAATTTTGCCACTTAGCTGTATGAACTTTCAGTAAGTCCCTTATCATCTTGAACTTTTAGCTTCCTCTGCTGTAAGATGGAGTCCTCCTGCCTACCACATAGGGTAGCGGCGCAGCACCCAATTTAGTGCCTGGGATGCCCCCTTTCCACAGCAGGTGCCCCCAAACTCCTAAATTACATGTTTTGTGCTTGAATGTCATGACCTTTCAGTGCCCTCCTTTGCCCGTTACCAAACTTAGAAACAGAATAAGTATAAAATCTTACATGCTCAGCATGACTGCTATAAATTGTCATAGGATTCAGTCACAAAATTAGTATACAAAAAATTATACTGAATCCACTGGCACCGAAAACTGTCCCTAGACTTAGTAAATAATAATAACAAAACCTAGCATTTATTATTAAACACTGCTATGTGCCAATCTCTTTATCCCTAATCTTCGCAGCCACCCAGTGGATAGGTAACTATTCTTACCCTCCACTTAATAAAGGAGGACACTGGGGCAGGTTAAATATCTTGCCAGAAGTCACAAGTTATTAAGTTGGGGAGCTTCAGATTTAAGCAGTCTAACCCCAAAGCCTACAGAAAAATAAAATGTATGCATTCACATTGCTGGGTCCCTCCAGCTTCTAGTCTAAGGGTCTTTCCTCTCTGCACTTCCTTTTTGAAGGTGGCCCCTTAGAGAGGCCAAAAGGGCCTGTCAGAAGGGCATGTGGGGCTGGAATCCCTTACTCAGCTACTAGTTAAGGGTCATTCATGCTTCAAGGGAAAAAAATGGACTCAACATGTTCAGGTGGTGTGGTGCCATGGAGCATTTTTTTATGGCTCATTAATTTGTCTTTCACTGAATATAGATGGGGAGACTTTAGAGAGTTGTGAGAACATGTGTTCTTTTCCAGTCAAAAGTCTTCTAGTCATAGCAAATGGATAAGATGGAAGCAACAGGGCACATAGTAAGGAATAATAATAGAACACAAAGAGCTTATTTGTTGGACAATAAACAAAATCCAGTGATTGAAGAGCGAGAGTGATCTAGAGTGACATGCTCACAGCAACTTCAAACTCCTGGACTCAAGGGGTCCTTCTACCTCAGCCTCTCAAGTAGCTGGGACTACAAGTGCTCACCACCAGGCCTGGCTAATTTTTTTTATTTTTAGTAGAGACAGGGTCTCGCTCTTGCTCAGGGCTCAGGCTGGTCTCGAATTCCTGAGCTCAAAAGATCCTCCCACCTCAGCCTCCCAGAGTGCTCTGATTACAGGCGTGAGCTACCATGCTGACCCCATCATATATTTTATGGGTAAGCTAGTAAAA
>RJWJ010001591.1:22500-25000 GCA_004363605.1 Indri indri | reverse complement strand
GAACATTGTGACCTAGAAATACTGTGTCTTCTTGAAAGATAACTATATTTACTGTTACAGATTCTCTGACCAATATCTGTTTTTATGATGGTTTGGCAAAGGGAGAGCCTATTCTTATTTGTCATTATTTTTATATTTCCTATACTAAGGAAGAAGTTTGGAGGGGAAAATTACGTAACTAAGATTTATTACCTACATGTGGGAGCTTATCCAGAGTCTCAACAAATTTATTGAAATTCGAACCTTTTTTTAAAATCACTACCACACTGAAATCTGACAACCTCCGCCGTGTACCGGGGAAGCTGCTAGTACTTCTGAGGGGCTGAGGGGCGCCATCTTCCCAAGATGCTCCTGTAACCAGGAAGTTGGGGGAGCCAGAGAACTGGCCTCTCTCCACTGGAACCATGGCATTGCAGAAATTCCTCTCTCATTTCACTTAATATGCATATTTTTTACGTAGCTAATCTGAAATGGAAACATTTTTATCCGTATACTCAAAACTGCTTTTGTTTTATCAGCTGACATTTTACAACTCATTAATTTATAATGTGGATTTAATGCCTTTGAATGTTCCTGGGATGAAAAATTAAAGTGACCAAGCTAGTTTGTATAAAGGCTGGCTGTAGTATGTTAATAGTAGTTCTTTATAGCAATGCCTTGTACTGGATAGCACCTTCCATCTGAAAATTTCAAAGTGGCATGGTCCCATCTTCCTAATTTTCATTCATCTTGCATCCACAAGTGATAACGTTATTCCCATTTTTAAATCAAGAATTTAAGGCTCATGCTATTTCAGTGACACTTGTTCAAATTCAGAAGAAAATCTTTGTTTGAATTTGTCTTTGCCTTGTTGTACCTGCCACTAGGTCCCCATTATTAAATGAAAAATTGAACCTTGAATTTAGTCCTGTGATTGTTACTCACCCAAGTGCATAAAGGTAACAACTGTGACAAAGAAGGAGTGTCAGTGATAAATCCCCCCTGGAAAATCAAGAGATAAAATATCTTGAAAAAGAGCTACATCCTGTTCTCAGTAGCACATACCTGGAAATTGAAACTTGTGGAGGAATAAAGGCTAGGGTTCAGGTGAACAGTCTTAGAAGGTCCTCCCAACCTTTACCACACATAAAGACATTCTAAGAAAGCAGCCCAACAAGGCCTTTAATCCACTAGCTCAAACATAAAGGATTTCCAAGCATCTAAGCATAAGAAATTTAGGAGACCAAATGACTCATAAAATTCCAAAGGACTTCTTTTAAACTTTAAGTCATATTATCAGCAGAGACGTTTTTAAAATGAGGTTATATGTCTGTGTCACGTCTTAGCTGAAGGATTAAGCATGCTCTCTCCCATCATGGGCATCCTACTTAGATGAAGGACCAACACCTGAATTGTGAGTGGTTCACGTTCAAGTCTTCTCTTTTGACCTGTAGCTACCACACACCACAGCAGCAGACAAAAGAAGACACTGGAGCAATAGTCCCATTTTTATTATTATTTCAGTAGTCATGCCAGTTACATCACCTTGCACTCCATGTTAGTGTTTTATACTTCACAAAGTGCCATCGCACATACAACTTTATAGGCTCCTGTGACAACCTGACAACCTCATAAATAGGGAACCCATCATCATTATTTTTATTCATTTGTACCAAGTTTCCTTGGGTGATAGGCCAAGGCCACACAGCTGGTTACATGTTGGTGCTGGGACAAGGCAAGTCTTCAAGCTCGTAATTCTGTGAACTGCCTCTTTATTTCTATTGTTTCCAAACTATTGCAGGAAACATGGGTGTATTGTTAGATTCTGGTAATTGATCAAATTGGTAGGCTTCTATAACTCAAATTAAGGGGATCCATGAAAGTAACAATCATCAAGACAATTTAAAATTAAGCAACAATCTCCATTTTGCAGCATGAAAATCCCAAAAAGTCCCAGGGATTTCCATTCCCTTACTCTGATCATGTGGAGTTTAAATTTAGATGGCATTCTGCACTGGGAATTTGTATTATTCTGTATGTTTTTGTTTGGCCGTTGTATGCCTGAGGACACGCTTTCTAGTGCTGGCTTTGCCACCAACTGGCTGTACAGCCTTTGGCAAGTCATTTGACCTCACCGTGCCTGTATTACCTCCTTTGTAACACGTTCAAGGGTGACTTCAAGTGTCCCTCTAGCACTCCAATTTTATGGTTCTATTTCTCCGAATAGATTGTAAACCTCCTGAGGTAAGAATGGCACTTTCTTGTTCCTTCTGGATTTACCACATTGTAGGTATTTAATAAATGTTTGATGATGGCATTGAAAGACTTATTGGCACACTTAACTTGAGTGGAGTTATAGAAAATCATTATTGACCGCCTTATTAACAATTAACTGTCTATAATCTGCATATGTAATTTTCCGTTACATCAATAAACCTTCTGCTTCTGGAGAAGATGAAGTATTGCCCCTTCACATCAGTTCTTTTGCATGTTAATACATTAGCAATGATATCTTGTTTGT
>RJWJ010001591.1:0-17500 GCA_004363605.1 Indri indri | reverse complement strand
AATGGAAGTGCCTTGGTCTAAAATTCACTCATGTTGAAGAATCACTAAGGGATGAAATGTTTAACAAAACACATGAAATCTTATTCCCGTAAACTCCCCTGCTCATCTTTACTTGGTAAGGTGGCCTATAAAATTTGTTTAAATGACCCTTGTAATTCAGACCCAGGTGTCTCCTTCAGCTCTCTTCCCGGGACCCAGTGAGAGCTATCATTATTTACACCACCTTGTTTTTTCTTTGACAATGTAATTCAACAATCACATTTTTATAAATACGTGAAGTGGCTGGGAAGGAGTCTACCTATATGCTATTGTGATGTCGCCAACAATAAAACACTGAACATAGACAGAGGAAGTGTTTGGTATACTGGGAGGAAGGTAATCAAAGCACTTCCACTACCAAAGAAAATTAAACGTGAAAAGAAAGAAAAAGAAAAACGACCGATGGCAGTTTGAGTGTAGTGTATTTGTTTTTCGTTTTCCTGACGTACTGTGCCAAGTTTTGTACTCTTTCTGTTTCCAATTTTGCTTTCGGTGAAGGTTTCTCGAATCTCAGCAATCCCACACATAAACATTTATCGTTATATCCATTAAGACTTAAGGTTTTAGATTTTCAACTATGAGGGAGAACTCAGCCAAAGATGCTTGAAAGATAAATACGTTTAATTAGGGGCAGAGGATGATCATTAAAGGAAGTCTGACTGCTGCAGAAGTCATTAACAATCTTAAATGAAATTTTTATTTTTATGATAGCCATTTACATGTATAATAAGAGCCAATGATTCTTGGGAGCAGTGTGACAGAAACAGAGTGTGGCGAGAACTCATGTAAGACATACTATTTAAATGAGCTGGTGTTAGCTATTCATATTTGTTAATGAACTAGATATGCAGGGCTATAAGAATGAATGTTCTGATGCTTTAAATTTTAATATCTAGAAATCAAGGGTAAGGACCAATTACTAGAATTTCCACCCTTAAAGGAATAATTAATAACGATATAACAAATGTACAGCCCCAAACTTCTTTAAAAAAAAAAAGTTTAATTTGAAAAAATGAAGATCAATCGTTGAAAAACAGCCAAAACAGCAATGTCAAGCTGTAGTAGTTTGTGATTGTGGCAGCTTTTTGTGTTGGTCATGGATCATAATTCTAAGTGTTTTAATATACAATAATCCATATGAATGTATTACAGACCCTCTTATCACCTGTAGTTAATGGTGCCTGTGATACAAATGAACAGGCCATGCTTTGCTCTTACCTTTATGGTAAATAAACTAGCATTCTGGAGTCACAATAATTAAATAACATGTAAATCCCTAATCTCATTTGGCTATTTGGACCAAGAAAGTTACCCGGCTATTACCTGTCTAGTTCTAATGATTAGTAATGATTTATTGTTCTTTTTTTTTTTATTGTTCTAAAAGTGCTCTGATGTGGTGCCTTGATGTCTAATGAAAAGAAATTGGTCTTAAAAAGCTACTCATTGTTTATCCTGACTCTTAGATAGCACATTTTTCTTCTGATAAAATATTTTTCTTATTTATTGTTCAAAACACACAATATAGACAATAATTCTAATTCTGGTGCTGTTTTATTTAGTAGTGTTTTATCCCCGGTGCCTGGCTGTCTACAGTCGTACCTCAGCACATAGCTTTACTCTGAGATAAGCCCTCTCTCCTTTGCTCTTTCTCCCATGCTTTCTGTAGTTTGTCTGCAGGATGCAGGTTTTGAACTGAAGAGCGCAGTGGAGTTCTTACTGTGCCTTTCCGGTTCCAGCACAATCAAAGTTTTGTGTTTGGAATTGTCCTTGACATTCTTTCGTCCCACAATGGGGTGGACACAGTGTGCTGGAAACCATGACATCATTATCATTGACACAGACTTAAATAAATCACCTGCATCTTGGCCTTTTTCTGCTTATTCAAGGATTCTTCATCTTAAGGAAGAAAGTGTTCTTTATTTTTACAAACCTTCATCCCAAGGGTGACTGGAAAACGCAAACTTTTACAAGTGTTTTAAAAATAAATACACTACATGGTTTCAGACACGGTATGCTGAGTCAGAGGTGTCTTGGAAAATGTTTAAGGTTAGGCATGAGGCAGAAAGACAGCCAGATTGCCATTAATTCAGAGGAGATATTTCTAAACTGTGTATCATTATGTCCTCCTGAATACGAATTCACTTGAAACTTAATTAAATAGGCATATACATAATATTTCAGATACATACCTAAAAAGCCTGTTTCATTTTAACAAATTGAGCTTGATATTCAAAAAAACAATAAATCCAGGCAAAATACATTCTAGGTAAAAGTGACAACGTTTCATCCAACGTCTCCGAAAGATCTCAGTTGCACAATCCTTGGTAAAAGAGGGTAATAGCTAAATAATACTACAGAATTCAGTGCACACAAAGTACCAACTACACATTTGCAGACCAGCATTTATTAATTTGGGAAGCAACCACCTACTGTAACTTCTCTTTACTTTTTCATAAGAAAATGACAATGAGGAAGGAAGTGCAGCAGAAATCTTGAACATTACCACTATTATGCAAAAAAAAAAAAAAAAAGAAATGCTGTTAACTGTTTTCCCCTCAGTGACTTGATGTGCTCTCAGATGGAAAACTTATGATTCTTGTGACTCTTGGCTACCAGAAATCACATGAGATGAGTGAGGAAGAAAGACACAAAAGCTATATTTATATTTAGTACTGAACTTCTCAGAAATACCTTAATTTAATTACTTGCAGAGACTGATAAAAATATCAAATGAGGGAGCCTTTCAAACGATCAATTATTACAATTGACAATACAATATTGCCATGTATTGAACTTCTAAATGTTTTATGCAAAATGTCCCTGTGAAAATATTCCTTAAATAAAGCAGAAGTCCTGGGTCAGGAATGAATTTTAAAGTGGTTGTACGGGTTAAGCAAATATCATTCAAATTATCTGACTATTATAAGGAGTGGCATTACATTAGCATCTGTGTGTATGTGTGTTTTTCCACCTTAAGAGGACCATGATTTTTCAGCTTTAATGCCATAAACAGTTTTGCTGCAGGACACTGCTTGTAAAACATCTTTTAATTTTGCTGTAACATTTGTTAGAACCTGTTGTTCTATCAAAGTAGATTAGAATATAATAAGCAAAGAGTGATCAGGAAATTTGGGAATTTATAAAGTTTCTCCTGTTTTAAGTAAAATTATTATTATCACAGAGAGGTACTCTTCCTGGATCGTGTTTGATTCTCATTGGTATTGCCATTGTAAAAATACAATTTTAAAAAGTTTATGCTTAATTTACTTTCTTGAAAGATGTTTAACTGTCAGCTGTCCTGTCTTTGCATCCTCTCCAATCTGGTGGGCAGAAAATTTAAGAGTTCTCCTATTTTTCAAACTCTCCCTTATTTTAAAATATTGCAGTTTTTGGAAAATGCCCTTTAATCATTTATGAATATTCAACTTTAATGTTACATATTTTCATCTTCATCAGAGCATTGAGCTGTTGTTATATTTATATGTTTTTCCTCAGAAAATGACTCTGATTATTACTGGGGCATAAATGATAAGGAGGAAAAGATATTTATGTAATGGTTGGGAAAGGAATAAAGAAGGTATGTTTTAGGAGTTTATATAAAACAGTAAAACAGGTGTTTTTGATACCACTGGGGTGTTTGTTGTAGAAACTGGGCATTCCAAGTTTGGATATGTAGAATTAGGTTCTTTAAAAAGTATGCTTGCATAGATCGGCACCATCATAGCTATCCCAAGGGGAAAGAATAGCATGAAAATAAAATGAGAAATTCTGACTTCCCAGTAAACATCCAGAGGCACCAGAGGCATAGCAGCTAGCATGCCTCTTCATAAGTACAAATACTTAGTTGCTTTTGACTCTTATTGAAAAAATAATATCTTTCCCCTGTTTGTCACTGGAACTGCCACCAGAAGAAAAGCCCTTCGTTTGCTCCAAATAAGCACCTCTGTTTTTCACAGCTTGCAGTGATGCTTAAAGTAAATAAGTTCTTGTGCAGCTAGCACTATTGGATTCATTCAATTGCCTGAACAAAGCTATTGTTTAGAGGTTTACAACAAGCCTTTTCTGTTTCCTTTAAAAGAGTCTTCCTTGTTCCTGTGTTTGGCATGCTTAGTATAGTAAGCCTTTCTACAATTTTCAAATACTAAAGATAATTTTCCCCCACAGAAGAAATGAAGGAAGACTATGACACTATGGGGCCAGAAGCCAGGATCCAGACTACAGTTAACAATGGTACAGGTGAGTTATGTTTACCACACTAAGATCATGTTTGTCCTGTGTCATGCAGATTTAGTGAGTCAGGGAAAGAAATACTGACCCATCCATTTGCATCTCCATGACTTAACAAGTAAGTCAGACTTTACAGCTTTCTGGTTTTGTACCAAATCAGAATTCTCTACATTTTGGTATTTTATTAAGCAAATACATCTTTTATTCTTATACCCTTAATTTGCCTGTGAAGCTCAAGAATATTAAACTGTATGAATGGATCCTTTCAGAGCATACGTTGGCTGAATTTCCAGTAGTAATTTTTATTTTAAAAGACTGCAAAAATAATTTTAAAATTAGAATATTATATACATCTACTAGCCACCACTTGATATCAGTCATTGAGAATTCAAATGATATGGTGTAACTTAGACTGTAAAATGTTTTTTTTGGAAAGACAAATTTCCATGAACATTCCTCACAAAAATTAGTCACCTGAGTTCCTTTTCATTCTTTCTTCACTTTTAATTTTCTGCATCTTTTAGCCCCTCTAAATAATGCTTTCCAGGCAGAAGTTTTAGAGAAGAATTGACAATTTCACTTCTTTTCAATAAAGCTAAAAAATTACAGTGGGAAGGTTGTAAGTGGTATTTTGTTTTACTCTGCTACTGCTATAGCAGGGAATTTCAAGACAGTTGTGCCATTCCATATTTTTTCCCAAAAACTGAATGGCATCTTCTTTCACATTCTCATGTCACTAGCATCAATTTACATTGACTCACCATGTTAATCTCTCTTTTTCAGGGTTAGATTAATTATTTTTGGTTTTTCAAACAGTCCTCCACCCTGCCATTACAAATATTAGCATAGTGCCCAGTATAAAATTACCTTCCAAAACAAAACAAAACAAAAAACACAGAACTATTCCCACTCAACTCATCAATGGAAAAACTTGCAGTTTTTTGAAGTTTCAGAAATACAAACAATTAAGATGATATTCATATTTCCCTTATGTTGATACACATCATAATAAATTGCTCACCTGTGCTTCTATTTAAGATGCTTTTATTAATAACATGAAGGCACTAATTCACTTTCTTGGGTATAAAATAAGAGAAATAATGAAAAACAATTTTTTATTCATTTGAATAATGTCGATTTAAGGTACAAAAATAAAACTGTACAATATGTGGTTATAGAAAAAGTATAGAATTAGGTACCAATAATCCTGATTTTTAAACCCAGCTCTGGCAATAACTAGATCGTGACCTTGGACAAGTCAGTTTCCCTCTTTGGAACTCAAGTTTCTGCAGCTGTAAAATGAATAGATTGAACTAGTTTCTTGCTAAGAATACTCCCAGTTTTAATATTCTGTGTTTCAGGGGTTCTATCCTAATGTAAAAATAGAAAAGAAACAGGACAAAATAACTTCCTATAAAAATACAATAATAAAGAGATACTACATATTAGATACTTTCTATAATGTTCCAACTCAAGGGGTCAAAAATGGCCTCGTGTTCCTTTTAAAGGTAAATGTTTAATTTCAGCTTCAAGCATAAATGAAAGCTGATTTTTATTACCTTTATAAGCTTTTAAAGTGTCACAAAAGAAAATTAATCTCTCAAAGTAACAATCTACTAGCTGTTGTATACACCTAAAGTCTAAAGTGAGGTTAATAAAAATTGTTTCTATTCAGAAGGTTTAAAAATCAATCTTGGATGTCCTTCCACCAGGCTTTAAGATCCCCTGTTCTCATAATACTTACTGTTCCTTATAGTTCACATGTATTCAGTCAATAAATAAATCAATAAGTATTCATTGAATGTGTTCTATGTATTCACTGTCTGTGAATGTGAGGTGGAAGTTGGGCCAGGAAGACTAAGGCATGATTATTATTTAATTTGGAAGATGAGACTAAGACACATAAAAAAATAATGATGAACAATAAGTGAAAGTATGTGATAAATATGCCACAAGTGGTAGGAACCGTAATGATTTGAATTGCAGAAGTGGAAGAGATCCTGTGGGGTGGGTATTCACATAAGGTGTACGGAGGAATTTGAACTAAGTACGTCTTCAACAGTCACAGAGGAGTGCGGAAGGTCTTTCTAGCAGAAGAGGAGCATGTGAGCCAAGAGGGGAAATGTGGTGTCTATTCAGAGGATAGTGAGTAAAAGGATTGGCTGAATCAGGGGATCCTAGGAGGCACTTTAAGGAAAATAAAGCTGGACATTTAAGTTGAAGCCAGCTGGTGGAGAATACTGAGCATCAGACAAGAGTTGGGGTCATGGTTATACCACCATGATTTCTGTGGGGAGAAACCAGACTCTTAGAAGCTAACTGAAAGTCATTGTAGTCATTCAGGTAGGAAGTTATAAAAATCTTGTCCCAGGGTGGGGACGGTGGTGAAATTAGCAACATGACTACTTAACAACCAGTTGATTCTCTGGATGATGGAGGCTAAATGGCTTCAAGATTACAGATCTGCATGTTTAGAATATAGCAATACTTGCTATTTCTAGATCTACAGGAGAAAGATCCAATTTTGAGAAGATCGTGAACCAGACTTTAAACATAAGTATTTTCATATAAAAGTTATATATATATATGAATATGGGAATGCCAATTGGAAATGAGGAATTGAAACCCAGGAAGTCAGGGCTGGAGATAGAGATCTGAGAGTCATGTAAATATATTCAGATAGTATTTGACATCATAGGACTATGGGATTTACAGTTGAGAGTATATTTATTGAAACAAGCAGAAAACTGAGATCAGGCCTCCTGGTGGGTAAGGAGAAAAACCAAATTCACTGAAAGAAAAAATGATTGTAAGAGAGAAAAAATTAAACATCCAGTAGCAAATAAAGAAAATTTCATAAAGGTGAGAATGGCCAACTCAATTAAAAGCTTCAGATAACTACCTTTGAAAGAATTCTGAGCAAATACATTGGACTTGGTAATTAGGAATCTACTGTTGATCCTCATTTTATAGCTCTTCCCTTTTAGAAAATCAATGTACATCTATTCCTAGCCATAAGTTTAACACTTTGTATGCCTGGCTTTGCTTTGGATGCTGAATATGTGTGGAATTGAAATAATACATCTTTTATGGTTGGAATTACTTCCAGTAGGCCAACTCTTTCTCTTCTCCTAAGTTGTACTCATCAAGACCCAGCTATTGGCTGACTTTCTTCTCTGACCATCCCAAGGTAGAATCTTCTTCCACTCAACCCATGGGGTTTTGGCCACTTTATTGCCACAGATCATGGAATGGTCTAGATCAGAAAGTGTTTTTGAAGAAATGAGGGAGTAAAACAAAAATCGTACTTGGACTTGCCATTCATATTTTTAGGTTGACACATTTTTGACTCCTGGCCTGAAATAACCCACCAGACATTTTCATCTCCCGTTATTCCAGTCTTCTAAACTAGAAAGTTTAGAAGACTTAGTTACATTGGACTGTTCTCTGGCCTTCATGTCTTCCTCTATTGTCTGCTCACATCTCTCCTATAACCCTTTTTCCAATGTCCAAATTCCCTTTTTAGAATCCTTAATGGCCCCTTAGTACCTATAGGACAAAACCCACATTCTTCAGCCCGGTATTAAGTGCCATCCATTTCATACCAACAGTACTCCATTCTCGTCAAACCAAATCCCATGGTGATATCAAAAAAGAATCACACTTATACCAACCTCTGAATCTCTGCCACCCTAATCTCTTAGCCTCTTTCTTCTATCATCCAGTTTCTCCCTAGGACCAGCTCAAATGTCATTTCCTTAACATGGTCATCCTTGAACACCCCAAACCACATCAATCTCCTCTTTTTCTGAGATCGCACAGCTCTAGGGTACACCCCACTGATTTTAGTATGTTTAATTATTCCTCTTTATATTGTTTGCACCTATTTCACCTTGTTAATTTCATGAAGACAAGAACTTTCCTCAGCTGAAAAATGGAGGTGGATTATTCTTTTATCTATCTTGTAGCATTGTTGAGGCAATTAAATAAATAACATATATTGACATTAGTAAGTAACCAAAAAATGTTTGCTTTAAGAGGACTATTCCGTTTTGCCTCAAAGTAGCCAGTACAGCAGATAACTCACATGGAAGACATTACCACTGGTAAAATGAATGAATGAATGAATGAATATTCGGTGGAGAAAAAAATGGACTCTGCTAAAGGAAGCCACAGTAGGGGAAAACATGCCCTGTGGAGGAGATCGAGTCAGTATCTTCAGAGAGTGAAACCAGGATTTAAGTCCCTGAAATCAACTTGTTAAAGGCAAAGCAAAACAGCCTAGAGTCTCACTACTTATTTTTTTTTCAAACAACATTAGATTAACAGAACAGCAAAATTGATTTATAACGACATAAAGCATCGCAAACCTGGATTTATAGTAATAACTTTTTACATTGTATAATTCCACTCGTTTTAATGTTTTAAAAGAAGAAAGAAAATTATAATACTTTCACATATAAGATAAAGAAACCCTTTTTACAAAGAACCCTACAACTTCCAGATAGTAATAGGAATTAAATTCAGGATGAAAATATTCTTAAATTTTTAAGAGTGTGTGAAAAAAACTATTTCCTAAAGAGATTAGAGAAATGGAAAAACTTAGGAGCATTACAAACGTGAGTTTGCCTGCGTGCTAGTAGTAACAAGGATCTATCTTAGGTGCAGTGATCATTAGCATTAATGCAGTTCCACGTGCATATCAAGACTCAGATAGGGCCCTGATGTTTTCCTCTTTGTGCGAAAGTTATATTTACTCAGACAATCTAGTACTCTAGTTATAAAGGGCTATTAATAACCACCTGCATCTGCACTTCCTTTGCTAAGGGAAAAAAAAAAAACACCTTACATCTAGAAACCAGGCGAGGCCAATGTAGGCCTCAGTGCTTAATCTTACACAACACAATAAAATACTTCTCTAAGAACTAACGATATAGACTCTAACTACAGTCATTAAATTTGCCTCCAAATTCTAAGAATAATATATAAGTTATTTTACATATGAGAGACAATCATTGCTTTGGATAACCTACATTTGAATTTTGTCTCTACCAATTACTACTTACATGAACTTATTGATAAACCTTCATTTCTACATCAGTAAAGTAGAAATGGTGATTCCTTATGTACAGGCTTCATTGTAGGGATTAAATGACATGTCATTTTTAAAGCACCTGGTACAACGCCTAAGATACACTAGATGCTCACTCCTTTTTGCTTTGTTTTGCCAGTTTGTTTGCATCTGCAAATAAGCTTTAAGCTATTTTTATTCATTAAATGAATATATGGTAAACTGCTTCCTCCCTTCACATTGGTTCCTCATTAACTTCTTCTCTAGAAAACAAAAACCCAATATCTAACAAATTTGTAATGAAATAACTAAACAGTCAACTTTGAGAGCCTTTGCCAATTAAGTTCCTTTGATATCCTGGAAAGCTACACAGACAAGTTGTAGGACAAATTCTTTTCACGACTCTGGCATTTGAGGTTAAAATATGAAGATGAAGGAGGAGTAGTATAGTTTTCTATCTCATTTCATCTTTATCTTAGCATCCCTTCTTTAACTGTAGAAGAGGAGAATTTAGTAGTATTTATAACATTTGTGTGTAATGATGATGAAAGCTGTCAAAGATTTTTCCTTTATTTGACAACTTACTAGCATCAGGAATCATATCCTTTTTATTTATGATTGACACATAATAACTCTGCATCTTTATGAGGTAGAATGTGATGTTTCAGTACATGTATAAATTGTGTAATGATCAAATCAGGGTAATTAGCATATCCGTCACCTTAAACGTTTATCATTTCTTTGTGATGAAGGCATTCAAAAACCTCTCTTCTAGCTATTTTGAATTATACAATATATTATTGTTAACTTGAGTCATCCTACTGTACAATAGGCCACCAGAACTTATATCTCGTATTTAGCTGTAGCTTTGTACCCCTTGCCTAGTCTTTAACCCTCCTCCCCTCCCCTCCACTCCCCATCCTCTGGAATCAGCCTAAATGTCCATCAATGGATGAATGGATAAAGAAAATGTGGTATATATACCCAATAATAGAATATTTCAGCTGTAAGAAAGAACTCAATCCTGTCACTCACAGCAACATAGATGAACCTGAGGCCATCATGCCCAGTGAAATAAGCCAGGCACAGGAAGGCAAATACCACATGATCTCACTCATGAGTGGAATCTAAAAAGTTGTTCTTGTAGAAGTAGAAAGGAATCATATCTGTTTTTTTTCCTTACCCTGGATAACAATCAATGAACAAATAATAAAACGTCTGTCCCTTGTTAACAACCACTAAGATACATACATTCAACCATTTTCACTCAGAGTGTTCATTGTGTGAAGCATTTGAACTGAGGCTTGAGAAGGAAACTTGAAGGAGATAGAAGATTTAGTTCTTGCTATTAGGGAACATAACATTTTATGGTGCCTATAGAAAGAACAAAAATCATAATGACAGGAAGACAAAATTTACAAAAAAACAAATTATAGCTTCTTTAACTATTCAAATCAATGGTCACCTATTGAGACCCTACTAAGCGCAAGGCATTTATTATGCATCATGAAAGATACAATGAGAAAAGAATAATCATTGTCATTAAGGACTTACATTCAACTGGGTGAATAGAACAATAGTAGATGAATAAGAAATGTGTGTAAAATGTTTGGCACAACGTTAGGACATAATACGTGCTCAGTTGTTGTGAGCCATTATTATTATTATTATTGATTGTAATAATATATGGATTAAGATGTTTTATTTGAAATACAGCCAGCTATGTAGGTTCAAATGCAAAGTGTTCAGTATTGCAGAGAGTTTCTAACAGAGTGTAGCGACAAATATTGGAGATGGGGCAATAGAGAGGTGCTTTAAAGAGAATGCAAATTTCAGGGAAGGTTTTCTTCAGGACACAGACTTGCTGAGTGTGCCTCTACGCAAAAGAGAGAAACGCTGAAATGTAAATGGAGACTGTGTGAAAGATGGAGTTTTGAGGGAATAGCTTTAGATGGTAGCCATAGCAGTGGACAAGAACACGTCTTTCTTTAGCAGTAAGATCGGAAGAAGGGAGAATGATGGTAGAGGTAATGTGGTCAGTTAAGGTGGTCCAGGGAATTCACACTAAATATATAGGTTGCCCTCTCTGAAGTGGCAGGAAAAAGAGACCATCAGCTAGCAGTAAGGGAATAGGAATAGCACTAGAATCTTGAGAAGTGGAAATCAGAGTAATTGCTGTGGACAATGCATGGATATTTGATTATCATTAGGAAAGAATACCCTGTTTTGAAAACATAGTCTGAAACTAAACTACATTATTATTTAAGTTTCTTTAGATATGTTTGATACTCTAGAGCAGAGAAACTGGACTGGACCTTAGTTTGGCAGGGCAAGAATGATATGAGAATAAGTGGCAGGGATGGAAGTGATTTCAAGTTTCAAGGTAAACTGAGACAAGTAAAATAAGAGTGGGTAAAATGGACCGGGGACTTGTCAGGGCCTGATTATCACAACAAATACCTGTTTCAAGGGAATGAGGAACTGAATGATGGGGAACTGGAGAAGGTGGAAGTCAGAGAGTGAAAGCTCCTGATTCTGGTTCTGAGAGATGGAATTGTCCCAGTTTTGGCCCAGTACCAAGGTGTGGCCACCCATGTTGTTGGACGTGAGGAAGTCTAAGCACTCTGAAGCCAGGATTCTTCATGGACTGCATTTTAAACAACGACGTTTCCCAGAGTGATAGCAATGGCATCCTGAGCGAAATAGAAGCATGGAACTAATATCATCTTACCTGAGCTATACAGGCAGTGTCCTAAAACATGATGGCGAAAATGGATGATTTTAGATGTCAAAACATTGCAGTGATGGAGTGGAGGCTCTTTGAGGGTAGTTACGTCTGCTCTTCTCCACGTTCCCTTCCAGTAGGTGCAGTGGTTTATACAGTATGCATGGCTGATAGGCAGGTTGTTTGTTGAATTGACGAAACAGGAACACTGATCTGAAACAGCAGTGTGAATTAAGGAGTATGTTGACCCATCCTCTTTGTTCTGTGTGTCAAGACAGATGAAAGCAGGATTGGCTCTGCGGGAAAGGTCTGTGAGGGATGAGATATTATCAGGGGGTGACACAGTTTCATTTAGTTGGAAGAAGTGGAACGCATGTAGGAGGAGGTCATTAAGCATGTGGAGGGGGAAACAAGTAGTATGTGAAATGGGAAAGTAAAATGAACCGTGAATGAAGTTCTTTTTTGGTTGCTAGTCCAAAGTTAAGCTTGAGACATATTTTATTTACTATAACCATGAAATATCTAATAAAATAATAGCTAATAAAAATTTGCCTTTGGAGGGTGCTTTGCAAAGTTATTCTTTATTGAGTGCCTTTAGAAACATAATTAGAAATAAGAATATTCAAGTTAGGAAAATATAATCCTTAAAGATTAAGTGGAAATTTTAAATAAGCATCTTGAGTGGAGAATCTGAAGAACTTTTATAATGTTTTCTCTTTGCCCCACTAGACCCAGGTCTGAATCACCCAGTAAAAAACTAAAATATGAAACAATTACCTAGGATTCAGAAGAGTGGGGCCATGGAAAAAATAGGAAAAAAAGTTTAAAATGTAATATTTCATATATTTCAGTGTATGTATGTATGTGTGATATGTGTAGGTATATATCTATATAGATACATATCCTGAAGTGGCATTTCAATTGGCTTTTCCCATATTAATTTTATGGTGTAATAATGTTGTAATTTAGAATCACTTATAATGTCATTGTGATCTTTTCAGCACATAAGGCTTGTTGAAATGGTATCAAATCAGGCATGATGAAAAACTAAAATGATGAGGTTTTCTCTCTTGTTCTCTCTTTGTCTCATATTGAATCACTATGATATAGTAGAAAGAGCAATGGGTTAAGAGCCAGGATGTGTAAATCCTACCTACAGCTCTTCCAGAAATTAGTTGTATAACTTTGTATGAATCATTAACCTCACTGTACCTTAGTTGTATCACCTGTTAAATAAGGAAATTAAACTTAAAGTTTTGGACTCCGCCCCACCCTACCCTTTCTTCTAATGAAATTTTACTGGAAGCAGGAATGAAGAAAACAAAAACCTGGACTGTGCTAGTTGGCATGGGAATGGGAGACTTTCAGGGGCCCTGCCTCATACACAGGGCCAGCTTCCTGGTGTGTGACCTGCACAGTTGCACAGGTCCCTGCGCTGAGAAGGGCCTTGCATTTGGTGGGCTCTTCTGTTGCTGTCCTGAAATTCTTAACACTTTTCAAACGAGGGGCCCACGTTTTCATTTTACGCTGTGCACTGCAAATCATGAAGCTAGTCCTGATTATACCTCACAAAATACGTTAGGATCATGGCAGAGTATAAGCCAGGATGGGAAAGAGTGGGATCAGAGATTCACTGCCTGAAGTACCAAATAGAAATGCCAGTTTGGTCTAGGTCTATAGGATCCTTCCTGGGGTGTCTCCAGAGCAATTGAATCCCAAGTAAAGATCGAGACCTAGATTGAAAATCTTGCTTGCTTGCACAATGGTGCAAGATGTTAACTCCCCTAATTTGGTAAAATTAACAATAAAGTTAGCAGGCTTGCAAGCAAGCAACTCTGTGCATCGTGTCATTAGCACAGAAGAAAGTTTTCGCACGTTTATTATCCTCTTGGTTTAATAACTTCCAATTCCTCTTATTACTCTTACATGGAGTTTAAATGAACACTTTTAAATAAATTAGCCAGCTTTGTTATATGGGCAACAAAAGCCACACAAATTTTATCATAATGTATTTCTCTGCAAGAGTTAAGTGGACATAGAGTGTTAATCAATTGTACAAGATCAATTTATCAAATATTTCCATTAGTACCTAAATATGTAAAAAGGAGGGAGTCATACTATTATAAAGCATGTCATTTTCTTCTTGGTTGTATCTGTCACATTTTTATAGGTTGGAAGATTTTTGTCAGCCAGTCAGATATCTGTCATGGAAATCATCATTTTAAAATTTCTTAGTTAATTTCATACGTTGAGTTTTTTAAAATAAATTTGAAAAAGAGATTCTCAGGAGGGAAGAACAGAAGTAGCCGTTGGCAGGGTAGACAGACTATAATCAGTGTACACCAAGAAGAGCCTGGTCACTTCCTGGCTAATGAATGCTGTGGTTTTATTAGCTTTGTTTGTGATTAGGAGCAGCTATCTCCACTTCACAGCAAGAGTTCCCACAAGAAATAACTGATATCCCAAGCTTCTCGACTGCCTCCTTCGTTCATTCAACAAATATTTAATAACTACTATTTTCCTTGTGATGTTGTCTGTTGTTTCCAGGCACCTCCAAAATACGTTTCTTAATCTGCCGTATGTGGTTCCCCCATCAGAAAGCTGTGTTGTTTTGAGTTTTTAATTGAAAAGAATACAGATAAAATTCTCTAGGCCTTGCCAGTGAGTAAAAAGCAAATTGATTAAGGTAATTAATTAATTGAAATTATGGAATTCTGGAACTTTGGGGATACCCCAGAAAGCACACACTGGCTTGTTTTACAGATGACGAAACTGAGATGCAAAAAAATAAAATAACTGAGCCAAAATGAGGAGGCCAAGGCCCCTGAACCTGGTCTAATCATTTCACTACTGAGTCATAACTGTGTCCCAGGCACTACGCTTAGGCACTGTTGACACAAAGCTGAATAGCAAATAGTTCATGCCTCTGTCAGCTCATAGACATGTAAGCAAAAGATTATAGATGTAAAAAATTCAATGATTGAGATACACAGGTGATATTCGGTAAATAAAGAAGGAGGGTATGAACTCAGGTTGAGGTAGTCAGGAAGGCCACCTGACATGGGAGTGATTCTGTGCTGTTTCCAAAACCATGTTACTGAATGTCTTATTTAGTTATGTGAGGCGGAGGGTTGAATTTCTGGAGTAGTGGTTCTTAAACTGGGCAAGGGTCAGAATTTCTTGAAGGACTTGTTAAAACACAAATTGCTGATTTCATAGGTCTGGGATGGGCCCCAAGAATTTGTATTTCGAGCAAGTTTCCGGGTAATACTGATGCTGCTGGTCTTGGGACCTGACTGTCCCACGGCATTTCCTAGGTTTTCCTAGGTTTTGTATGTCTCTACAAAAGCATAAAAAAGCACCAGATTGCTGGGCAAGATCACCTTGCTTCATATATCCCTCTAAAATATAATAAAATAGTTTAAGAGTCTTTTTGGTAATATACCAATTCCAAATTTTTAGATTACACAGTAATGTGAAAATGAATGCATATTCTAACTTGGAAATTTAAAAAAAAATGTCATGGATTCTATCATTCTGTACCAATACATAGCCATCAAAATTGTCTAAGGGTTAGTAGTCTCTAAATCTTGATAGTCACAATCCCTTAATATAAAATCTAACTTTAAAATTAGACTCTGTCCCTGCCTGGGCTGCCTCCTACTGTTTAGGGAGATACTTGATCCTGCGGAGTACAGCAGTCCCCCGCCCGTCACTCTTCACCTCTCTCTCCTGAAGCTCTTACACGTGGAGAACTCTCATTGGCATCTGAACGTTTGTTCCCTGGAGAAAGCCATGATAAAGCAGGGGTGGAGAAACCAGCCAAGACATTGTACTAATTCCTGGGAAGAGAAGAAAACTTCTCTGTTGCTCTTGACGACCCTTCCCTGGCTTTACACATGCCTCTGTAGCAGTCGGAGGTTCTGCGAGGCTGCCCGTGTAGCTGGGTAATGAGAAAAAGATAGTCCCCTTCCCTCACGGTGCTTTTGAGATATCCAGTGCCAATATGTATTTTGGAAGTCTTCTGCAACAAAATGCACACATGCATTTTTAATGGCGAAATGCTTATATTCATTAATTAGTCAACTTTAAACAAAGTAGCCACCAGAATTTATATACCTCAACAAATACTGAGTACATGCTTCTTTAAACTAAAAAATTCAATACAAATGACTACATTAAAAATAATTTTCTACGTTTTCTTATCATCTAAGATGTTGTTAATACAGAGGCTTTTTCAAAAAGATGATAAATGCAGTTACCTAGATTTGTGATTGCTTCTTTAGATCCCTTCGCCTTCATGTAGTGAAGGGAGAAAAAGCCATACTGTATGATAAATATGTAATTTCTACATTACATTGAGGAAGTACATATGTACATGATCCCTTGTTATATATATATATACATATATATACATATTTATAGGTCTGTTTATTGCAGAACCACAATCATTTTATGTATGTGTCTCCAAATATTAGAATACTGAAATAAGAAAAAAATTATCAAACTCCTCTCCTCATCTCCAAGCACACTCTCTGGCACTAGTAGGCACTCAATAAACAATTATTAAACAAAGGGATTGATGAATGATTCTACTCAGTTTTTTACATATGCTTGCTACAGCTCTTCTGAATCCTCCAAGATATTTTCTTTTCCAAAAGAATTATTTATTAATTTGATGATTATTAAAATGGCTTAACATAATATTCAAATATATTTCTTCAATTTGTTGTGAAAACTAAAACATGCAAGATGCTAAACCACTGATAGTAGAGTACCTGTCTTTCTATGTGAATGCATACTTGTTACAAATAAAGAAAATAAGTGACAAAGGGAAACCAAAAAGGAGAAAGAATAAGTATCAGGGCTGCATTATAATTTAACTACCTGTAAACACTAAGTAAACTTCACTTTTAAGTATCTTTGAGAAAGTATTCTAAAGCAACTTGATTTACAGGGGCTGGCTGATTTGGGGACCAACATTTCTCTTTTATTTAGAGTTCTATTAAAATTAATTGTTTTTTAGGCAATAATTTTTAAAGTCAGTCTATGTTGATATTTATTATTATCTGTCTACAAATATCAATATCTAAGACACACATAAAGGTATTTATAAAAGTATCATTAATAAGCAGCATTAGTAAGATTGGCCAACATACTTCCAAGAAAATTGAAGACTTTCCTAACTCGAAGGAACCTAAAATTTCACCCTAACAATATTAAAATACACATGGCCATGAGGAAACATTTTTAATTACTGAAGTTCTTTTTTTGGATAGAGAAAAGTTTATCTAAACTTAGGAAAGGTTGAGATATTTGCAAGACATTCGGGTAAATTTTAGGATTAAATGCAAAATCTCTCTAAAGAAGGTATGGGGGCTGGGCGCGGTGGCTCACACCTGTAATCCTAGCACTCTGGGAGGCCGAGGTGGGCGGAT
>RJWJ010001590.1:47847-126346 GCA_004363605.1 Indri indri | reverse complement strand
ACCATGTGTCTTCTCAGACCACAGTGGAATAAAAGTAGAAATCAACCCTAACAGAAACTCTCATTTCTACACAAAGTCATGGAAACTAAACAACCTTCTGCTGAACAATTACTTCATAAATGAGGAAATCAAGATGGAAATCAAAAGATTCTTTGAATTAAATGACCATGGAGACATAACTTACCAAAATCTGTAGGACACAGCTAAAGCAGTCCTGAGAGGAAAGTTTATTTCCATAAATGCCTATATCCAAAAGACAGAAAGATCACAAATAGACAACCTAATGAATCAACTCAAAGAGCTGGAAAAAGAAGAGACAGACCCCAAACCCAGCAGAAGAAGTGAAATTAATAAGATCAAATCAGAACTAAATGAAATTGACAACAAGAAAACTATACAGAAGATTAATAAAACAAAAAGTTGGTTCTTTGAAAAAATAAACAAAATTGACAGGCCTTTGGCTTGACTAACAAAAAGCAGAAAAGAAAAATCTCTAATAAGCTCCATCAGGAACAAAAAAGGAGAAATTACAACTGATGCAACGGAGATACAAGATATAATCTGTGAATACTACAAAAACCTTTATGCACACAAACTGGAAAATGTGGAGGAAATGGACACATTTTTAGAAACACACAGCCTCCCTAGCCTCAACCAGGAAGAAATAGAATACCTGAACAGACCAATATCAAGTACTGAAATTGAAACAGCAATAAAAAACCTACCTAAAAAGAAAAGTCCTGGACCAGATGGTTTCACACCTGAATTTTACTACACCTACAAAGAATAACTGGTGCCTATCCTATAGAAATTATTCCACAACATTGAGAAGGATGGAATCCTCCCCAACACATTTTATGAAGGCAACATAACCCTGATAACAAAATCAGGAAAGGACGCAACAAAAACAGAAAACTACAGACCAATATCCCTTATGAATATAGATGCAAAAATTCTCAACAAAATCCTAGTAAACCGAATCCAGGTGCTTATCAAGAAAATAATCCATCATGACCAAGTGGGCTTCATCCTAGTGATGCAGGGATGGTTCAATATATGCAAATCTATAAATGTAATTCACCATATAAATAGAAGCAAAAACAAAGACCATATGATCCTCTCAATAGATACAGAAAAACATTTGACAAAATTCAACACCCTTTTATGATAAGATCACTTAACAAAATAGGCATAGATGGGGCTTACCTAAAAATGATACAAGCCATATATGACAAACCTACAGCCAACATCATACTGAATGGGGAAAAATTGAAAGCATTCCCACTTAGAACTGGAACCAGAAAAGGTTGCCCACTATCTCCACTTCTATTCAACGTAGTGCTGGAAGTCCTTGCTACAACAATTAGACAAGAGAGCAGAATTAAGGGCATCCAAATGGGGACAGAAGAGATCAAACTCTCACTCTTTGCTGATAATATGATATTATATCTAGAACACCGCAAGGATTCAACCAAGAGACTCCTGGAATTGATAAATGAATTCAGTAAAGTCTCAGGATACAAAATCTATACACACATATCAGAGGCAATCATATACGCCAATAACAGTCAAACTGAGAATCAAATCAAAGACTCAATACACTTCACAATAGCAACAAAGAAAATAAAGTACCTAGGAATATATTTAACTATATTTAAAAGACCTCTACAGGGAGAACTATGAAACACTGAGGAAGGAAATAGCAGAGGACATAAACAGGTGGAAAACCATACCATGCTCGTGGGTCGGCAGAATCAACATTGTTAAGATGTCTATACTACCCAAAGTGATCTACAGATTCAATGCAATCCCTATTAAAATACCAACATCATTTTTTCACGGATATAGAAAAAATAATTTTACACTTCGTATGGAACCAGAGAAGACCCCATGTAGCAAAAGCAATCCTAGGCAATAAAAACAAAATGGGAGGTATCAATCTACTGGACTTCAAACTATAGTATCATAATGAAAACAGCTTGGTACTGGCACAAGAACAGGGACATTGACCAGTGGAACAGAACTGAGAACCCAGATATAAAACCATCCTCATACAGCCATCTAATCTTTGACAAAGCGGACAAAAACATACACTGGGGAAAAGAATCCTTATTCAATAAATGGTGCTGGGAAAACTGGATAGCCACCTGAGAAGACTGAATCAGGATCCACACCTTTCACCTCTCACAAAAATCAACTCATGGTGGGTAACAGACTTAAAACTAAGATGTGAAACGATTAGAATTCTAGAAGAAATGTTGGAAAAACCCTTATATACATTGGCCTAGGCAAAGAATTTATGAAGAAGAACCCAAAGGCAATCACAGCAACAACCAAAATAAAAAAACGGGACCTGATCAAATTAAAAAGCTTCTGCCCAACCAAAGAAACTGTCACAAGAGCAAGAAGACAACCTACAGAATGGGAGAAAATTTTCGCATGCTACAAATTCGATAAAGGGCTGATAACCAGAATCTGTTTAGAACTCAGGAAAATCAGCAAGAAAAAATCAAACAACCCTATCAAAAAGTGGGCAAAAGATATGAACAGAAACTTTTCAAAAGAAGACAGAATAATGTCCAAGAAACATATGAAAAAATGCTCAACAGCTCTAATCATCAGGGAAATGCAAATCAAAACCACAGTGAGATATAACTTATCTCCAGTGAGAATGGCCTTTATCAAAAAGTCCCAAAACAATAAATGTTGGTGTGGATGTGGAGAGATAGGAACACTCATACACTGCTGGTGGGACTGCAAACTAGTGCAACCTCTGTGGAAAGCAATATGGAGATACCTCAAAGAGATACAAGCAGAACTACCATTTGATCCAGCAATCCCATTTCTGGGCATCTACCCGAAAGAACAAAAGTCACTCTATAAAAAAGACACCTGCGCTCAAATGTTCATAGCAGCACAATTCACAATTGCAAAGATGTGGAAACAACTCAAGTGCCCATCAATACATGAGTGGATTAACAAAATGTGGTATATGTATACCACGGAGTACTATTCAGCTATAAGAAACAATGGTGATATAGCACCTCTTGTATTCTCCTGGATAGAGCTGGAACCCATTCTACTAATTGAAGTATCCCAAGAGTGGAAAAATAAACACCACATGTACTCACCATCAAATTGGTTTCACTGATCAACACATAAGTGCACATATAAGAATAACATTTATTGGGTGTTGGGTAGGTGGGAGGGGAGAGGAGGGGATGGGTATATGCATACATAATGAGTGTGATGTGCACCATCTGGGGGATGGACAGGCTTGAAGCTCTGACTTGGGGAGGAGGGGGGTAAGGGCAACATACGTAACCCAAACATCTGTACCCCATAATACGCTGAAATAAAAAAAGAAAAAAAAAGGAACAATAATCTAGCAAGAACTCAAACCTATTTTAAGAGGATTTTTGTGTTGTTTTGGTGGGGATGAGGGAGCATTTTTCATTCCTGAAATAAACGCAGAAAGAATTTCCCTGGGACACTGTTTCCTTTGCCAATGGTCTGGGTTGATGTGAAGTGACCACTTGATTTTGATTTAGCAAGTGTTCCCTTCTTGCCTCTAAGTCCATCAGGGCCTCCGCCTTGGTTGTGGAGGAAAGAGCACCTTCCTTGATAGAAGAGTGTTATTCATTTATTAAAATTTGTATTAATATTATGGAAATTATCAACACATGGCGAACCTTATTTTATCTACCCTCAAGTTATCTTTTTCTTGATTTGTATTACGCAAATTTTTTCAATAATGATTTGCTTCAAAAGTCTTCAACTTAGGTTGCATATTAGAATCGCCTGGGGAGCTTTTAAAAATTCTGATGCCCAGGCCATATTCCATACCAATTAATTCCATCTCTTTGAGGTGAGACCCAGGCATCAGCTTTTTTAACACTCCCCCAGGTGATTCCCATGTGCAGCCAGGTTCTAGAACTAATGACCTTGCTACTTTATAGTGTGGTCTTGGAGTTTACTAGAAATGCAGAATCTCAGGCCTCGCCCCAGACCTACTTAATTAGAATTTGCATTTTAACAAGTTTGTAAGGTCATCCTCTACACAATAAAGTCTGAGAGGCACTAATTTAGATGAAAGGGTGAGCAAAAACTTTCTGTAAAGGGCCAAACGATGAATATTTTAGGCTTTGTGGGCCTTATGTTCTCTGTTACAACTTCTCAACTCTGCCGGTATAGTTTGAATATAGACAATATGTAAATGAATAAACATGGGTGTGTTCCAATTATATGTTACTGATAAAAAGAACTGGTTTGCCAGCCCTTTATCATTGCATATTGGTATATTTAGAAATAATTCATTTTAACAGTAATTCAATTAATAACTTTAGAGAACAAAAGGCACACATGAGAAATAGTATGAATTAAGTAGAATATCTTTAGTTTTATGTAAAATTAAAAATATATTGTGAAATAGTGCATAGGAAGATGTAAATAATTCTACCTTTTTTTACATTTAGCTTTAAATGCTGACCACAAATTCAAAAGCAAATAATTTTGGTCTAGGTTAACCAATCCTGACTGTTCTCACAAATACAGCTAACGGGAAAAAAGCTTGTCCAGGAAATGTATGCAAATACACACGCATGTGTAAAAGGCAGATGGTTTTTAACAAAACTGAGTGATTAATAAATCTGTTAGAAATGGACACAAATGCCCTGTGGGGAGTTAAAATTTTGTAACATGGAATTCTTTAAAGACACACTGTGGATATGACACCTAGTGTTAAGATTAATTTGCATCTATGTCTTGTTTGGGCAGTTCTTACCGCCTCTGGAAAAATATTTTCGAGTAAGTCTTTTAACAACCATGATACTATATTTTAAATATACCCAATAGTGTGCTGGTAAACGCTTAACAAGTGGTTCTCAAAAAAAAAAACTATGCATTTTATATATGTACGTATGTTTATTGTAAATTTTACTGACATAAAGAATGGGCGGCACACAGTTTACAAATACATAACAATCTTTACTGTAAATTCTGTATAGTCAATCGATTCTCACAGAATGCTTTCATTGCCTGTTTGCCAGACTTCTGTGTCCATAACCAATTACGGTTGTAGCTCAACCAAGATTTGACAAAATCAGACTACAAATAAATGCTTGGTTACTATCTGACTCAGCAAAGAAGTCACTCACATCACTGACGAGCAAGTGTAGTGTCACCATGAATGTTAGTTGATATTTTTGCTTATACTAATGAGTAAGATGAAAATGAAGGAATAAAAATATATGTCAGAACTTCACTCTTTTTCAATGATGTGAGCAACTTACAATATAACAAGCCCCGATTTGTAGCATTTGCTGATTTTTTGTTATAGATTCTTCTATCATGGCTCATCTAAAGCTAACAACACAATGTCATCGGACGTGGAGCTGGGAAGGCAGGGCAGTGGCGCACCATTCCATAGGGTTTCCACAATCTCAAAAGCATAGATAAGGAGAAATGTAGAAAAAGAATTAGGAAGTGATAAGTTTTGAGTCTTAAATTGCTCTTGTTTTTAATGTAAGTTATTTAATTGTAAATTTATGTAATTAATTTTTTTAATTGTCATGGTTAACAACTGGCTCACAAAACTCAAAATTTAACAACCAGCTTTTTGCTCCAACACTGCAAATATAGAAACAGTTTTCCTTTATTTCCCAAAGCTTTCCAAACTCCTATTTTAAAAATACGACTTACTTGGAAGAAAACATGAACTGTTTAGCACTTACCAAGAAGAGGAGGCAGTGGAGGTAATGTAGGTAATTTAATAAGCCTCAAAAGTTTACCTCCAAGGACGGCACAATAGAATAGGATTATGATTCCAAATAGGTTTCCTCCAGGAAGACATTCGCTGCCAGTAATTGACCAAACTACAGCCCACAGAAGAACAAGGATGGCAACTGAAATACAACGGGAAAACTAGTTACTATCGACAAGTTATCATAGGCAGGTGCTGACATAATCTAAAAGTAACTTTTTAAAACAAATATTGAACGCATACACAAATATTTATAATCATGTTTAATTTGTAAAGATCATCAGTAATACGAACAACTGCACGATTACCAACAGTCTTAAAAAATAGATCTTTACCAGGACTACTAACTCTGCCTGTGCGTCCCTCCCCAATCCATTCCCCAGCTCCCTTCATGCTTCCAGAAAGAAACGTTATCTTGAATTTTTTTTTACCATTCCCTTATTTTTCTTCATAATTTTTGCCACAAAAGTATCAGGATTTAACATTATAAAGAGAAACAATCGCTGTCTGCACCCTCTTCACAGGAACATGCGACTACTTGAACTACAATCACATTCCAGTAGTTTAGTTCTTCTGCCTTGAATTGAACGTTATTGTTTCTTCTTGTGGTCAATGTTTATTTAGAATTACCTACAAACTTTTTTTTTTTGATCATCATTCATTATGGCATCTTATGGCTATCATCTTTAGCAGGAGCATGTCTATTAGAATATGAAATATGTTCCCCTGTTTGAAAACTTGTATCCTCCAAACTTGTAGAGTAAAAATAGAAAGTCTCATGGGAAAAAAACAGAGTTGGGGCAGACCACTCGAAATTCAAAACTTGTGACCAAAGCAATGCTTGTTAACAAAAGCAATGCTAATGAAAGCACTAGCGCAGTTAAATCTCCACTGACGTCCTTTGCAGCCTTAAACCTGAAACCACATTTCCTACTTCAAGACGTAGATTCTTGAGGGCATGGGCTTTAAATAGAGAGCAGTTCCACAGGAATCTGATCCATATTGTAGCCCTCTCCATTAAGTAAAAAAAAAAAAGTTTTTAAATAACGGGAAAAGTGTTGACAGTTTTTAAATCTATCCTCTCAGCTGCTACATACACATGTGTAATTTCATCAGATTACTCAATGTTGTGGAATGTGTAAGAGTCCTCGAAGCCCCTAAACCAGCCACTAACTGCATGAAAGGAAGGCGCTTACACAGGATTTCAGCTTTTACATGACTCTCACGTGAGGAAGGCTTTGTCTTCCGTTTTAAGAAGCATACATCTAAAAAAAAAAAAAAAAAAAAAAAAGAAGCGTATATCTGATCCCTCTTGGGTGGGTGAGGGGTGGTTCAATCCACTTTGCCTTCACTTGCTATTGCTTAATGATACAAAATATTAATGTGCCAGGAAAAATCATACACGAAAATGCAAACTCGACTTTATACTGACACGGTTCCCCTACTGACGTTGCATCTGAGCTAGTTCATGGTGTGGAAACACTCTGTATCAGAGCCTGCCGTACTTCTCACAGGGATCTGTTGGTAGCAAATTCTTTGTTTTATTGTCCGGAATTATCTTTATTCTCATTCTTAAAAGACAGTTTTTCTATGTATACCTCAGATTTACCCCAAATTCTAGGTTGAGAGTTATTTTCTCTCTGTTCCTTGAAAATATTATTCCTTGGTTTTTCTGGCTTTCATTGTTGCTGTTTGAGAAGTCTAATTTCAGCTTTTTAAAGGAATTCTTTTTGACTGTTTTGAAGACTTTTTTTCTTTGGTTTTCCGCAGTTTCAATATGATGTGTTTAGGTGTGGCTTCCTTTTGTTTTGCTTAGGATTTATGAGGTTTCTTTTTTTAATCAGTTCTGGAACATTCTTAGCCTTTATTTCTTCAAATATTTCCTTTTCCCCATTTTCCCTATTCTCTCTTTCTGTAACTACGAATAGGCAGTCACACTCCGTTTCCATGTTGCTAACCCCGGTTTTCTTACTTTTCCCCTCTGTGTATACTGCATTCATTCTAGATAATCTGTTCAGATCTATTTGCCAGTTCGCCAATTCTCTTTTCATTTCATCTGTTGCTTAATCTATCCATTGGGTGTTTAATTTCAATTACTCTAGTATATCTTTCATTTCTAGAAATTCAAGTTGATTCTTATTCAGATCTGTTCATTTTCTAAATATTACTTATTTCATACTCATACTGGCTACCTCCTTTTTAACTTCTTTATGTATATCAAAAATATTTTACATTCTATTTTCTGATGACATGCATTCCTGAAATCTCTGTTTTCTGTTTCCTTGCGCATGCTGTGATTTTTTAGTTTGTTTTTTGGCAAGAGTGAGCTCTTCCTTGGGACTGTATCTGTGGGCTTGTTGGAGCCTTAGATTGAATGCGAGTTTTCCTAGATAGGATTTGACTTTGCTCCTACCATGTGCTCAGAAGCTTGCAATCTGGGACCATCTGAAAATGTTAGATACATTTTCTGATTTTTTTCTGTGAAACTGGAGCACAAATCAGGATGAAATTATACATTTTTAGTGGAGATTCCGCCCCTGCCCCAGCCAGCCGCCACAGTTGAGAGAAACAGGTTTAGTCAGAGGCCCCATGTGCAGCACAGGTTTACCTCAATTTATCATCACACGGGGTTACCTCTTCATGTGGGTGAAAGAATGATTCTCCTGTCATGGTTCTCCCAGCTGGGGCGGCTCTAGCTTAGCTTGTGCCTCAGGGCTTTCAAAGTCAATCTCAAGTTCACTGGGGTTTGGCAGAAGCCTCCAGGGGGAAAGCCAGCTTGAGTGCTTATTCCCCTCTCCCACTTTGTTTTTGGTGTCTAATGATTTCCTGCTTTTTGACAGATCGAAGGTACGCTTAAAAATTTTTAAACTTTTTTGGATGTTTTCCTTGCTTTAAGTGATGGGATTGTTCACAAAATTTTGTCTACCATGTTGCTAGACTGAATTCGATATCGTTTTGTCTAAACCCTCATAGAATCGTTTCAGATTTTCCAGGCTTATGATACTATTGCCATGAAATAACTCGGGGGCCTTCAGTATTTTTCAGTTGGCTATAAGGGGTGAAATTCCCGTGTAATATTGGAGGCAGAATAGGAAAGTAGGATTTGTCAGCTACTAAATTCTACTTTATCATAGCGTAAACCCAGCTTTATAGTAAATTCAGTGAGGTAGAATCAAGAGTTTTCATTTTCCCATTTCAAAATCACTTTTTAAAAAATCTCTAACTCTCCTTTTCTTTCCCATCCTTGAAATACAATTGAATACAGAGCAAATGCATAGCGATAAAGTTTCTCTAAATCACATTTAAATCAGTTAATAATTTATTCTCATTTATGATTTTGGAAAATCACATTTTCACATGTAAGATTTACTTTTTGAGAAGAACACTTACGTGAGCACAGGAAGGAATATAGGACAAAAGTAGTCTTATAAACCTCAGGAACAGAAGTACAGGAAAATAAATGATGAGGGGTTTATCTACCGTGAACCCCATTTTCAGGCAGCTTTATGAACAATGATTATAAATTTTTAAAAAATGAGCCTCAAAATCACATCATTCATTATTATCCTTATATTAATCTGCATCCCTCATTGTAAATATTTTAATTACAAATGTGCTATATTTGGAATGATGAAAGTTTTAAAAAATAATAAAAAAGACAGAAAAGGTATTAAGTTTTCTGTTGCCTTATCATCTAGTATGTATTTTGGAACCTGATTTTCTCTATGTATCCTAAATAAAGTTTGAGATTTTCCTCCATGCTAGTTCAGAACTTTACTTGATTTCATTAAAAACTATCTAGAGTTTAAAGCATAACGATCTAGGCTTGGCTTTTGTCCCAGATGAAAGTGGTGAAAATGTCTTGCAGGGCTCACAAATGACATGTAACTATAATAAATTGAGTCTCATTTTTCAGTAAACGTAACATCTGTGGGGGTCCATGTATTTACTTCAATGATGCTATCATTCCTTGACAAAATTTTTGAAATTAGCTTTAAATCTGACTTTATAGTAAGACCCCAAACTATGACACTATTGGAAGAAAACACTGGAAAAAAACTGTGTGACATCGATCTGGGCAATGACTTTTTGAATATGACCCCAAAAGTACAGGCAACAAAAGCAAAAATAGACAAATGGGATTACATCAAACTAAAAAGCTTCTGCACAGCAAAGGAAACAATCAACAGAGTGAAGAGACAATGTATGGAACAGGAGAAAATATATGCAAACCATACATCTTACAAGGAGTTAATATCCAAAACATACATAAGAAACTCAAACAACTCAATACCAAGACAACAAATAACCTGATTAAAACATGGGCAAAGATAACAATCTGTGCTTGAACAAGAAAAAAAAATTAAAAATAAATGGGCAAAGGACCTGAACAGACATTTCTCAAAAGAGAGTATACAAATGGCCAAAAAATATATGCAAAAAATGTTCAACATTTTTCATGAGGAAAATGCAAATTAAAACCACAGTGACATATCACCTCACACCTGTTAGGATGGCTATTATCAAAAAGACAAAAGATAACAAGGGTTGGTGGGTATGTAGAGAAAAGGGAACCCTTACATGCTGTTGGTGGTAATATAAATTAGTACAGCCATTATGCAAAGTAGTATGGAGGTTCCTCAAAAAATTAAAAATAGAACTATTGTATAATCGATCAATCCTAATACTGAGTATATAGCAAAAGGAAATTAAATCAGATCTCACTCCCATGTATATGGCAGCACTATTCACAATAGCCAAGATATGGACTCAACCTAAGTGTCCACCAATGAATTAATAAAGAAAATGTGGTATACATACACAATGGAATACTATTCAGCCATAAAAAAGAATAAAATCCTGTTATTTGCAGCAACATGGATGAACCCAGAGGACATTATTATGCTAAGTGTAATAAGTCAGGCACAGAAAGGCAAATACTGTATGTTTTCACTCATATGTGGAATCTAAAAAAGTTGATCTCACAGAAATAGTGAATAAAACAATGGTTCCCAGAGACTGGGGATGAGTAGGGTTGGGGTTATAGAGAAAGGATAGTCAAAGGGTACAAAGTTGTAATTAAAGCGCAAGAATATGTTTGGTATCCTATTGCACGGTAGTTGACTATAGTCGACAGTATGGTATTTTTTTTATCTCAAAATAACTAAAAGAGATGATTTTCTATGTTCTTAGCACAAAGAAATGATTAATGCTTGAGGTGATAGATACGCTAATTACTTCGATTTGATCATTACACAATGTATACATGTATTGAAACATCACATTCTACCCCCAAATACATACAATTTTGTGTCAATTAGAAATTAAAATTAATTAATTAATTAAAAAGTGCTCATGGGCTGGGGATGGAGGATCATTCCTATAATCCCAGCACTTTGGAAAGTCAAGGAAGGAGGATCGCTTGAGCCCAGGAATTAGAGACAAGCCTAGGCAACAGTGAGACCCCAACGCTACAAAAAATTTTTAAAAATTAGCAAAGTATGGTGGTGCATGCCTGTAGTCCCAGCTACTTGGGAGGATGAGACAGGAAGATAACCTGTGCCCAGAAGTTTGAGGCTGTAGTGAGTTATGATGATGTCACTGCACTCTAGCCCAGGCAACAGAGCTAGACCCTCTCTCGGACCAAAAAAAAAAAAAAAAGAAAGTGAAAAATTGTGACTAGATTCCAGGCATTTAAGGAATATCAGGGGCACAACGGTCAATGCCTTGACATATTGGTACTCTCTGTAGACCTTATATTTGAGGTATATATACATCACTCAAATATATAACCCAAATTTGGGTTGTTGGTCAAAGGATACAAAATTTCAGTTAGACAGGAGGAATAATTTCCAAAAATCTGTTGTACAACACGGTGACTAAATAATATGTTGTATTCTTTTTTTCTTTTATTGGTACATAATATTTTACATATTTATACATTTTACATATGTATTTTTTACATGCACTGAATGTATAATGATCAAGTTGGGGTATCTGGGGTATCCATCACCTTAAGTATTTATCATTTCTATGTATTGGTTACACTTCAAATCCTCTCTTCTAGCTACTTTGTGGTATACAATATATGGTTGCTAACTATAGTCAACCTTAGTTTGCTATGGAGCATTAGAACCATGTTCTTGAAAAATGCTAAAAGAGTGGATATAAAGCATTCTCACCACAACAATGATAACTATGTGAGGTAATACATATGCTAATTAGCTAGAATTAGTCATTTCACAATGTATATATACTTTATAACATCATTTTGTACATGGGAAATACATACTATTTTATCTGCCAATGTAAAAATAAAAGAAAACAAAAATTTTAAATCTCTCTTATAAAAAGGAATAACATCTTCTTAAAGAAAAAAATAGACTGGGCACAGTGGCTCACACCTGTAATCCCAGCACTTTGGCAGGCCAAGGCAGGAGGCTGGTTTGAGGCCAGAAGTTCAAGCTGGGGGTGGTCACGTGCTCCCGTAGTCCCAGCCACTACAGGAGGATCACTTGAGCCCAGGAGTTGGAGGTTGTAGTGAGCTATGATCACTCCACTGCACTCCAGTCTGGGCAACAGAGGAGACCTTGTCTCAAAATTAAAATTAAATTAAACCAAATTAAAACAAATTAAATTAGCTGAATTGCAAACCAACCACCTTACTTATAAAATGACAAGTTTTATTTGGAAGTATAAATGGTGCTGGGTTTGCTCAAATATTAGTTGCACGAATTCACAGTAATAACGACCAACATTATGTGGTGCTTTCTATAGCCCTAAAATAATCCTGTGAAATTAATCAGATATAATAAAGGAAAAAGTCCTTGATCTCTGTCCTTTTCCCCTTCCCACTGGCTTAAATGGTGGAGACCACAGTGATTCTGGAAGCTGGGTTGAAGATGGCAGACCCTATCAGCCCGGGCCCTTGAATGTGTAGAGCAAAGCCACCTACCATCGTGAATTGTGCACCTAGTAGTTTTTATGTGCGATTAAGTAAGCTTCTTTTTGTCCTTTAAACCATATTAGTTAGAAATCTCTCATTAAGACAACATCTTCTTTTACCCTCTCTTTATGAATCCATCCCTACCATTTACATACCATTTGTTATTACTCTGTCCAGTAAACCATGAGGAGGGCAAGCCAATGTCTGTCTCAGTCTCTGTGAGTGATTTGATTCAGTTGGTGTTTCTTGTAGCTTTTTTTCACTGCTATTCAATAGGTTACTTCCCTCTGTTGGTTCATTTCCATCTACACCTTTGGGGTTCATAATTGTCTCCTCCTATATTTAAAGCAATTTTTAAAATCATTAAAACTGTATATTTGCGACACTGTTTAACAGTTACTAAGTCAACACACTACGATTCAAATTTCCATACTAACATCAAGGATAGTACTTTATAAGGAAAATGCATAATTTTATTATTAGCTATTCAGCTAGTGCTGGCAACAAGAACTATGTTAGGAGTATTTAGCACGGTCACTATTTTTAGTACAGGTTAAGCATCCCTAATCTGAAAATCCGCAATCCAAAATGTTCCAAGATCTGAAACTTTTTGAGCAGCAACATGGTGCCACAAGTGGAACATTCCACACCAGACCTCATGTGACTGGTCAGAGTCAAAATGTAACTTGGTTTCATGTACAAAATTATTAAAAATATTGTATAAAATTACCTTCAGGCTACGTGTATAAGGCGTATATGAAACATAAATGAATTTCACATTTAGACTTGGGTCCCATCCCTAAGATATCTCATTATGTATATGCAAATATTCCAAAATCCAAAAAAATCTGAAATCTGAAACACTTTTGATCCCAAGAATTTCGGATAAGGTATATTCAACTTGTATTATGCTTGTGTGACATAAAATTTCATTATGTTTTGTAATACTGAGTTTAAAAATCAGCATATTTAACATATAATCCAGGACAATGGTTGGCACATATACCAAAGTGGTTCAGGAAAAGATAACTAACTGTGCTGAAAACCAATTCACATTCATTCATCTACTTGAATTTAAGCAATACAGAGAGAAGGAAGAAACCAAAACCATTCTAGGGATTAGGTCAGGAACACACAGCACTTCAATTTTTCCGATCTCAGAAAGGGCCAGCTGGTAATGTCATTAGCTGGGAAAACTGGTAGTCACACCTTCCCTGGACTGTATGAGTTTGGGGATTAAGAATGGGAAGAATTGTTAATTGAGAGGTAGAGAATGAAAACGCGAGTCTATCATGGCTTGAAAATACAGTCGCTTCCTTAAAGAAATGACTGGGATATTATTTAATAGATATTCGACTATAAATTTACCTGTGTTTCTTGATGCGCAGAGGCTGTGTGATTCATCCCTGTGGATGGTTCTGAATCTTCACATTCAATTGCTTTGTCTTCATCCCTCATGATTTATAATTAAGAAGAAGATGCCAGAGGGAAGAGGAATAAGATCTGTTTTGAAGGAGAAACAGTATAGATACAGACCAACAATTTGAAAATCTTTGGATTTCAAAGATTTTGGACTATATTATTTCTTCCCTTAGAACTCCGAATGGCTAAAATATTTTCAATTAGACTATTCTTAACCTTCAATTGCTGATCCTTTGTTTGATTCCAATATATTATCCTTATTCTTATCTACCTTTTCAGCTCTCTTAAAAAAAAAAAAGCCCTTGTTGACCAATCACATTTTTATGATTTCTTTCCCATCTTGCTTTTTGAGTTATACTTGAAAATATGCCATGCAATATCACCATTAAACTGTCCTCTTTAATGGGCCAACTTGAAGAAGCAGGAAGGTTCCAGATAATTTTCCAGTGTTGGTATGAGGGATGAGTCACTGAAGGGAAATCTCTGGATTCCATAATGTTCAAAGAAACCAGAGTCACTAATTCCTGCCTGGTTCTTATTTCTAAAGTAAAGTTAAAAAATACAACACCATTGACTGAGTAGCCACAATGTCTTAGAAACTACAATCAGGGCTATGGTGGTCGCTTGCTAGTCATTGTGGGCAAATCAAAGATTACCAAAACACATTCTTTGTCTTCCATAGGTTTACAGTATACCAAGAAAGGTAAAATTATACCAAGGAACTAGGACGCCTGTAAGGCAGATAGGTTAGCTCAATAAACACCTACTTCAATCTCTTCTCCCATGGCTTTCCATGCCACAGAGGCTGCAAGCCAAATACAATACTCTAATTCCTAGTCACTTTTGCAGCTAGAGGTGGCCATATGTCATAGTTCTATGTATGAGACATAAGTGGGAGTCCCTGAGGAGGCCTTTAGAGGATCATACTTTCTACTCTTTGCCCCCTAATATTTCCTTTTCTCCTTCCTTGAATGTAGATACCATGTCTGGAGGGCTGGCAGCCATCTTTCAACCATGAGAATAAAAGTCCTATGCTTAGGATAGCAGATAAGTGAGACAGGGGAAGCTGATTCCTTGATAACATCCTCGAGTTGCTCCATCAGTCTTGGCCTGCCAAGCTTCGAGGTAATTGTTTAAACTCTTATTAGTCAACTTTTCTTTTTACTAGTAAGTAAACTTATTCCTAATACAACAAGTGCAATGAGTATTATGATAGAGGTACAAACTACAAACTGTGGTAGAACCAAAGAAAAAATTATATGAAAGAAAGGGAAAATTTAATGCAACACATATGTGAGTGCCTAATACATGCCAGGCACTATAATAGGCCATAAAGACAAGGATGAATTGTTTAATAGATAGGACCCCTGCTTCGAGCAATCATTTTCTCAGTTCAACAAAGTGGGAAAAAGTTTGCATTTAAAATTGCAAAGAACATCAAAATCTTTCCACCACTACTAGCACCTCCACCACCACCAGCATTTTTCTTCCTTACAAAACACAATGACAACCAGAACGGCATCTGAAAAAACCTTCGTTTTAGACTGGGTACAGTGGCTCATGCCTGTAATCCCAGCACTTCAGGAGTCTGAGGCAAGAGAATCACTTGAGGCCAAGAGTTCAATCAAGCTCAGCCCAGGCAACATAGGGGGACCCCATCTCTACAAAAAAATAAAACAATTACCCAGATGTGGTGGCATGCACCTCCCACTTACTCGGGAGGCTGAGGTGGGAGGATCATTTGAGCCCAGAACTTCCAAGTTTACAGCGAGCCATGATCATGCCACTGCACTCCAGGCTGGGTGACATAGCAAGACCCTGTCTCTAAAAAAACAAAACAAAAAAACCCTTCAGTTTAGTTTTTGTTATATATGATTTATAATGAATATGTTTATTTAATGATGTATGTGCGTATGTGTATATATAATTTTTAACTTTAAAAATCTTGCTCCAAAATTTAGACTGCTAATGAGAAAGAAAGTCATTTCAACAGGAAAATGTTGGGCTCGGAGAACACTCGTCTTAAAGGCAAGGAGGCGTAACAGCCAGCGGAGCATAAAGGGAGCTTCGCTGCAGCCAGAGGCAGGGGGCTGAGTAATGGGAGGTCAGGCCAGAGAGTCAGGATAGCACATCCCACACCATGACACTGGGTCTTCACCTTCTGAAGAGAACGACCCCTAGTCTCATGGTGACGAGATCTGCTGGCTCCGGACTTGGACAAACCTGGTTCCGAAATCCAGCTCCGCCACACACCATTGCTTACCCTCTTTGTGACGAATTCCTTATCCACGAAATGGTGACAGGAACAGTGCTAACTATGCACATGGCGAGCATTCGGGAGTGTTGGTTATTGTTAGCCATTCATACTCCTTCTCCCAGATTACCGTGACTCTCTAAGAATCTTCTCGCTTTTCTTATTAAGCAGGACAAGGTCTCTTCAATCTTGAAGAATTTACTACTTAATCTCATTGATTTTACTTCATTTTTAGCCTCCTTCTTTCAAGCCCCACTTCTTGGGTAGATGGATGTGACACTTGCCATTGTCATCTCTTTATCTTTCTTATTAGGAGACTTGCGTAGAAATTCTTGGGCAGTGTCGCTAGAATCACTTCTTTATCGAATTCTCAAAATCAGCTAATCCTGCCACTCATAAAGAATATTTTAAAATAATAACCAAGTATAAACGGTTATTTCTAGTAGACATAAACTGTTGGTATAAATGGGCCCTTTGAGAACTTATTTTATTAATGTTACTATGGTCCTTTTAAACATAAACCACCAAAACTTGGCATGTGGCACAATATACGCTATCTGTGGAAATTTATACAGCTCTGTGTTCCAAAAAACCTTCCCCGTTCTCCCATAATCTGCAGCACGGCTGCCAAAGCATTTATTTGAGGTCGGAGAGGTGCCGCAGGAAGAAAAGATAAAACGAAATAGCAGTCCTTCAATAAGGGCGGTAAAAAATACTTAAAACGAGTCAGCTTTGTTTATTCTCTGCAGTGTTTCTAGTTCCAAAAGACCATTTAGACCACCCGTCTCGTTTCGCAAGCTCACTTAAATCCAGGAAAATCACAAAAACACTAGCTTTGCTTCAAGCAATCGTGTTCATGGCCGCGTTCGGCATTGCTGAGCCCTCCTCCGCCCCCGCCTGTCCCGGCTACCACGCGCCGCCGTGTGGCCTCCCGTGTGGCCGCGGCCCGGGCCAGCCAACGCCGCAGAGCTGCTCTGCAAGCATCCTCCGTCCTGTCCTTCCTTCCCGAAGCCGAGTCCCCGGTGGACAGTGAGGTTAAGGACCCGAAAGACAAAGCCAGAGAGACTCCGGCGCCACCCCTAACGCGGCCGAGAACGCTACCGTGAATTCACCGGGTAAGACAAGACCACACGAACCGCTGCCTGGACGAAACCTTTCTGCCCCTTCCGTAGCTTCCAATCAGAGCTTGATGTTGTATTAGAACCTGCGGTATAATCATTTTTATTTTTATTTTTGAGACAGAGTCTCACTCTCTCGCCTGGGGCGAGTGCCGTGGCTTCAGCCTAGCTCACAGCAACCTCAAACTCCTGGGCTCAAGCGATCCTACTGTCTCAGCCTCCCGAGTAGCTGGGACTACAGGCATGTGCCACCATGCCCGGCTAATTTTTTCTATATATATTTTTGGCAGTCCGATTAATTTCTTTCTATTTTTGGTAGAGACGGGGTCTCGCTCTTGCTCAGGCTGGTCTCGAACTCCTGACCTTGAGCAATCCACCGGCCTCGGCCTCCCAGAGTGTTAGGATTACAGGCGTGAGCCACCGCGCCCGGCCAGTATAATCGTTTTAATGATGTTGCCTTGGAAACTTCTTTTTAAAATTTCAGAATATTACAGGGGTACAAATGATTTGGTTACACGAATTACTTTTGTAGTTTGAGTCAAAGTTATAAGTGTGTCCGTCACCCTGATAGTGTGCATTGTACCCATTAGGTGTGAATTTACCCTTCCCCCCTGTCCCCACCAACACCTGCTTGATTTCCGTTGAATTTTACTATCATATGTACACATGAGCATTGATCATTTAGTTCCAAAATAATAGTGAGTACATGTGGTGTTTGTTTTTCCATTCTTGCCATACTTAGGAGTATGGTCTCCAGTTTGGAAACATTTTTGATATATTAAAAATATGGAATATGTTGTTTGTTTGCAAACTCTAATTTAAACTTAGTGCAGTGGGCAGTGTCCACATTTTTATATTTTGCCTCTGGGTAGGAAAAGATGTATGCTACTATCCTGTAGGAAATACAAACTTAAAATTATATATATCCCACAGGCTATGTACTTTATGGCGCTCATTCTGCATGCATTTTCTCTGTACTTATATTTAGGATAATCTTTATGGTTCTATTTCATGTAATGTATGATTTTATGTAATTCTGAAATGTTTTTAATGTATCTGTGCACTATATATAGGGAAATGTTACTGTCTGACTGTAACATGCGTAATGCTTATGGAGAAGCGGGCAGGGGAAGGTTGTATATGCTATTTATGACTTCTGTACAATAAGACCAGCAGGAGGTACCATTGTGCTGGTGTGATCTGCTAAATAATACTTAAGAAAATTAATACAAATGATTAGTATTCAATTAGCCAGGCATGGTGGCACATGTCTATAGTCCCAGCTACTTGGGAGGCTGAGGCAGGAGGACTGCTTGAGCCCAGGAGTTTGAGGTTGTAGTGAGCTATGATGATGCCACTGCACTCCAGCCAGGGTGACAAAGCAAGATCCTGTCAATCAATCAATCAATAGTATTCAAACAAAGTAAGAAATGATGTCGAATGGAGATTGGCCTGGTTGTTCGTCCCGGGCCCTGGGACAGTCAGCGCGGACCCTGGAAGGGGGAGTGGGAATTGGGAGGGACAGGAGACACAAGAAATGGAGACAAGACAAAAGGTCTGATCAAGTCTCGTTTATTGGCGGCAGAGCGGAGGCTTAAATAGACAGAAAGAGGAAGTGGAGAGGCGGTGCTTTCCAAGGCGGGAGTTGCTAGGGCAACTCCCGCGCGCGGGCTGATCAGAGGGCCACGTCACATGTCACATTGAGGAAATGGAAACTTATAGGCTTAGCGTGGGCTTAAGCGGCCATCTTAGATGAGTTCCCATCGGGTCTCATGGCCCCGGACAGTTGTTGTCCTAATATTGTAGCACCTGAATACCAGGACAGCTTTGTACAGCACTTAGTCACTCTAGTGATAAATGGGGAAATTTCCATACATATCAGTAGTCTATAGCTAGCTCCCAATTCCCTGTAGAACTAGTAATATTGTCTCATCTGCTTATAAGCTTTAGATTTGTCTGTTAAGATACAAGATGGAAACCACTCCTGGTTTTACCTTCAAAGCTGAGTAACATACACATTGGTTTAGTCTTGTTTCTTTCCCAATCTTCCTTTTTAAACCAGTTTAAGGAATCTCCAAAGACTTCCCACCTCTGATTACATATATGTTCTTGTTTATATCATTAGTGACAACGTGGTATTATGACACCTAGCTCTAAGAGCAATTCTGGGAGAATTAAAGGAAGTATGATATAACCTATAATCTGGGTGGTAGTGGTTAAATCAAACTGCCTTCACCCTTTTCTCTGATCTTTAAGGTCAAACACAAGAGGCCTCCCTAGTTTACAAGTCAGAATCATTTGTAGTCCATTTAAATGCCTTCATCTTTATTCTTTGTTTTGATAAATTGCTTATAACTACATAGTTTAAGTACAGAACAATAAAGTTAAAATGAATGCCTCCAACTCAATTGGCTGAATAGCTTATACAGGTCTTGACTTGTTTAGACCAGAAAATCTGACCTTTACACCATACTGCTAGGATTCTTTTGAACTAAATTAAACTAGACTAAAACAAGTGTATAACAAAACTAACAAGATTAAATATCCAGCCAGTAAAACATTTTTTAAGGCAAATAAAGATGATTAGCTCACCTTTAGATGACAATCAAGAAAGATGATAATGATGTCTCCTGATGTAAAAAATATTAAAGATATCAAAAATAAGGGACAATACACCAAAATATTATAATAATATAGAGCACAGCATTTACTTTTTTCTGGAAAAAATAGTGGTGATTATTAGGCATCTTATTAAAAGAAAAAAAAAACCTTTTTAGAAAGCAAGCAGAATTGTTATTATTAATCAAGCTTTAGATTAAAAAAAAAAGTATCTCTAGGAGTATTTCAATGCTTTTCCCATAAATAAAAGTACACTTTTCTTGTTGGCAGAAAAATGAAAATTAGCAGCTTCTACCATACAGAACATATAGCCAGTTAGTATACAGAATATATTATCAGACAAGACGGGAGGCATAAGAGTTACTATTGCTCATAATTATAGGCTAATATCCTTTTAAAATTACTGAAGTAAAATATATTCTGAATGCAATTTTTTTTTTACCTCTTGCTATCACTACTTTCTCCTATAATGTATTCTACAAGAAATTTAAGTTACTATTTTTGGCAGGTGAAGTGTAAATGTTAATGGCCAGAGAAGTTATGAGTTGAACAATTCTGTCTCATATTCTTTCCCAAATAAAATACTGCCCTGGCTGAAAAAAAAAAAAAAAAAAAGAAATCCTTGGTAGAAAGTTTATACTCCTTACTCTTAGAGAGGCTCTTAAGGCCTCATTCAGAGCCCATTAACTTTCATTTTGAAAACAATTCTAATGATTTTGCTCATTTGGTTTCCAAACCCTCAGAAGATAAGATGTTATAAATTAAAATGCAGGAAGAGATTGCTATAATAGAGGCAAACTGAGAGCACCAGGAGTGATAGCTCACAGTGAAAGAGATCAAAAAGATAGTAACCCCAGACCACGAAATGTGAGATAATGTATTTCCACAGGGGATATAATATCTGTAGTCTTGGCCTGCCAAGCATCTTGACTCCCCTTTTTTGCTAACAGCACACACTAATTTTCTTTTGTGGAATCCACACCTCCCCTGTTCTCCAACCATGTGATCATGTGAGACTGTCAGCCTCACCTCCCAGACCGCCATCTCTACCTATCCTCCAGAGAAGAGGGCAGCCCTGGTCAATGAGGGAACTCCTCTGGTTACATCAGTGGTTCCAGGCACGAGCATGCAGCCCATACCTGGCCAATGAGAGTCAGCTTGGGGTGCTTACTGGAACCATTAGGAAAGAGCTCTCTTTCTGTTGGGGTGACTAAACCTAGACTTGCTGTTGAAAATCATTCTGATACCCAGGAAAAGGCTACCAAAGAATTAAGTGACCACAGAGCAAAGCAGATTTTCAATATGAAATGAGAGAGAGAAAAATCCAAATTCGTAACAACATTGTTGGTACATCTGGAAGCAGCTACTTTTGAGTTAGGTGAGCCAATAAATTCCTTTTAGTAAGCCAGTTTGAGTTGGGTTTCTGTTACTTGCCACCAAATGAGGCCTCAGTAAGAACCTTCATAACTGAATTGGCCCTTAAGGATCTCCTGGATAATGACAGATGTTTAGAAAGGTGATTCTGCATCTTCAAGAAAACTAAAAGAAAAAATTATGACTATATTTTCTGTTTTAAAAGGCATTAAAATACATAGTACAATTTAGAAATTTTCTTTAAAGAAGATGTTAAACTAAACAAAAATTTTGTATTCAATAAAATGGGGTCAGTTATCCAGAAAATTAATTTAGTGAAATGTTTTGTTTTTAAACAGTGCTGGTAAAATGGAATATTGTAGGTAATGTACATTAATTATTTTTTCATTGTATTCATGGCAGTCTTTTAAAATCCAAACACTAAACTACTTCTTTGATACTGGGGAAGGTTCAAGAGAGCTATTAAGAATTTATCTGAGATGTAGGCTGTATGGGATGGAAAAATTGAAAAGTAGGGGAAATACAGAGAAACGAGGTGATTGCTAAGTAACTAGGAATCATAGATTAATGTAATAATAAAAGTTGGGAAGGCCTTTAGAATTTACCCATGCCTATCTCTTTAATATTCAAATGGGAAAATTAATAAAGCCTAGAGAAGCAAAATATGAATAGCTCTTATAACGCAACCAATATCAGCCAAACTTCATAGTAAAACTGTATAAAAATTTGTGAAATAGATAGTTCTTTAATCCATATCTTTGATTTCATGTCATTTCTACCATATCACTACATATTTTTTACAGTTTCTGCCACAATATTTTGGAATCCCATTCAAATATGCTTATATTCAATTGTAAGTTTGAAAACACATTCCAAAAGCAAATATGAGTATTTTTATTTTCTACCTTACATCATCTTTAGCTTTACTCTCTCCGATTGTTGCAAATGTTATGGAGTTTATTATAAGAAAAATTATTAATCCATTTAGGTCATATAATATTGGCGGAACCTGCAGCCTTCTGATTTCAAGATTGTTTCTTTTTAAGCACCAAAGGAGGCCAGAAAAACTTCACCTTTCTCTACCGCACCCCTTTCAATAAAAGGATTTGTTCTGTAAAATTTGGATTCACTCAAAAGGCTGCACTGAAGGACCTAGAAGGTCACATTTGGCCTTAAGGCTGCAGGTTCCCCACCCCTAAGAGAAGGCATTAGTTTGTGTCTATACACAGAAACAAAAGATTTTTTTCTGCTTCTCAATCAAGATAATACATTATTTAAACTGATACACAACCCGTATTAGAAAAAAAAAGTGGCCTGTTTCAAATGGTAAAATTTTGTAGATCTCATGAATTCCGTAAATAACAGCAATTTAATCAAAGTCCTATAGCTCAAACATGGGTTTCAAGAGAAGGGTGAGGTTTGACTGTTACGACTGTTGTGCATGCCCACTCATGGGTTAGTATGTCAGGTGTTTTCTAAAAATACATGCAAAGGCTGTAGACCATTCATGCTCCTCTTTAGCACACCCAATATTTAGAATTTCCTACAGGACTGATTCACATACTTAGAAACTATCTTGGATTAATTTGAACTTTATTTTCCAGTATCAGGGACATACACCACAAAAATTATAGAGCTGTGAACTTGAAAAAAAATTCCTTAATCTTTCCTCCACACTTGAGAGAAAACTATACTTAACAGATGAAGAATATGAGCAGTTTTCTATATGTACGTGTATGTAAGTAAACAGAAAAAAAGTCTGTTACCAGTAGTTGCCTTTGGGAAGGGAAATGGAACTGCAGTGGTTGGACTTTCATTTTTATTTTCTATATTGTTAAGATTTGGTAAGATTTTCATATGCAATTTTAAATACATTTAAAAATAATCTATGCCGTTCTTAAAGCTTTAGAGAAATGAAATGATCTAGGTTTCCCTGGTAATATTTTTGATAGACACATTGTAGTGATTTGATTTGAGGTAACTTAATGCTACCTGCCACAACTTAAGGTCATTTTTTGTTTTCGCGGTTTTTGAAAGAGATGGAGACCTGCCTAGAATCATCTACAGCAGTTTTCAGATATTTCTAAGCCAAATATTTTTCATCAAATGAAACCTTATTCTTAAATCCTACAAATGGAACATGAAGCTGGAACTGCAAGAGCCCTGTCAATTCAACCCTGTTCCCGGAAACCACTTCTGTAAATATGCTTTCACATACAGGGAGATATTTGTTAAATCAGCCTTCTCTTTTTCAGGTTATCTTACTAATCCAAATGTTTTTAAATGTTTTCTGTAATATTCCGGAGGAAATAAAAGAACTATCAACTTGCAAATGTCCATAGAGTCTTGGTCAAGTAAAATACGCCTCCTGCTTTCATTTCAATTACTGCTAAAAGATCATTGCACGGATAAAGACTGGTAATTCTTGTTATTTGTTGTCTGTAATACGGACAGACTGACATTTAATGGGGCAATCTTATTAAGAATTTACACATACTGCTTGCTGTGGTTTGAATGTTTGTGTCCCTCCAAAATCCCTATGTTAGAACTTAACCCCCAAGGTGACGGTATTAAGAGGTAGGGTCTTTTGGGAAGTGATAAAGGCTGCAGGTTCCCTATCCCTAAGAGAAGGCATTAGTTCGTGTCTATACACAGAAACAATAGGTTTTTTTCTACTTCTCAATCAAGATAATGCATTATTTAAACTGATACACAGCCGGGCATGGTGGCTCACGCCTGTAATCCTAGCACTCTGGGAGGCCGAGGAGGGCAGATCATTTGAGCTCAGGAGTTCGAGACCAGCCTGAGCAAGAGCGATATCCCGTCTCTACTAAAAATAGAAAGAAATTGGCCAAACAACTAAAAATAGAAAAAAAAAATTAGCTGGGCATGGTGGCGCGTGCCTGCAGTCCCAGCTACCTGGGAGGCTGAGGCAAGAGGATCGCTTGAGTCCAGGAGTTTGAGGTTGCTGTGAGCTAGGCTGATGCCACGGCTCTCTAGCCTGGGCAAGAGAGTGAGACTTTGTCTCAAAAAAAAAAAAAATAATAATAACAAACTGATGCACAACCCTTATTAGAAAAAAAATGTGGCCTGTTTCAATCGGCAAAATTAAGTCACTGGTGCTCCACTTTCATGAAGGGGATCAGCACCCTTATAAAAGAAGTTGAAAGGAGCAGCCTAGGCTCTTTTGCTCTTTCCCTTCCATGTGAGGACACAGCCTTCAACCCTTCCTCCATGTGAGGATGCAGCAAGGTGCCATTTTGCAAGCAAAGAGCAGACATCGAATCTGCTGGCACCTTGATCTTGGACTTCCCAACCTCCAGAATGGTGAGAAACACATTTCTATTATTTAGAAATTATTCAGTTTGTGGTATTCTGCTATAGCAGCACAAATGAACTAACACATTGCTGGAGTACTCTAGATGCTATATTCATGCCTTCGAAAAATCATCACCATGATTGTTCATTAAATATTCTATAAGGTAATAATAACAATCTCCTACCTGTGGTGTTCATCCTTTCATATGTTGAAAGTATAAGCTTTCAGTCTCATACTGAACATATAGAAACATTCTGGTTTCTGGATTCTGCTTATCAACTCTGATCAAATGCTCATTTCCTAAAAGGAGGCCTACACAGCAGTGAGGAACTCCGATCAGGCTACAGAGCAGGGCTCACAACTTTTTGTCAGAATTAAACTGCTGAAATGACTAAGAATATTTCCCCGAAGGAGAACTACCTGATCTGAAAGCGTTAGGTGTGTCAACTGCATGGGCCAAGTTACCAAACAACCGCTATTTTATTTGGTTAACTGACCTAGTGATTTGGTTGACTCACCATGAAGTAAAACACTATGTAATGAGATATGAATAAAAGGAAATTACCCCTAAGTAAGAAGGGACCCAGTGCTTGCTTCACTCCTTTCTATTCTCTCTCCCCACTGAGGGCAAATGTATTTATTGAAAATTCAAAATATTTTTTCTAGGCCTACTAAAAATCAGAATCTCCAGAGACTGAATTTCCCCCAAGCGTGGCAGACGTGACTTATTGCCTATCTAAATGCCATTGGTGCAGGTATGCCAGTGGGTCCCTTCCCCAGCCCTCGGGATAAATTATGATGGGTCTAAATCATTTTCTGTAACACCATGCCTCTTTGTCACTTGTTGGTTTAGGGATGAGCATGCTTCAATTCTTGCCAGTGGAATTTGTCAGCAAGGGTATTGGGGGCCACTGGGTAAGATTTTCTTTGCTAATAAAAAGACAGAGAGGCAGGAGGAAAAACCTCCCCTCTTTTGTCTCCAAATACTCATGTATGTATGGTGGGGAGGGGACTTGTGGTTGTGGACTGCACTGCCCAGAACAATTCCAGCAGCCATCATTTACCTATGAAGAAAAGTTAAAATTGGCTAATCACAGAAAGCACCCTACAGCCCTGACAGTATTGAACAAACCCTGGACTCACTTACCTTCAGACATCTTATTGTATAGGAAAGTAAATTTGTATTTTTGAAGGGACTTTTGGCTGAATATCCTGTTATTTGCAGCCAAAAGCATCCTAACCACTATAACAGGTGATTTTGATGCAGAACCAGCTCTGAGAAGCTCTGATGAGGAACCTTTGACTTGTAACCTTTGGCTTCTCTCTCTCTAGCTTCTTGATACAGTGCAGAATCTTCACAGAGAATGAACAATCAGAACAATGGGCTGTATTGGAATTTCTCGAAAATGTCCAGGAAATAACATTTTAGAAGCTAAATATTAGTGCTAAGGCTTTCATTGCCATTCTTTTAGTCAATAGAAATTATATAAATTAAAAGATTACATATTTCTCCTCCTGTACTCTCCAAAGTTCAATTGTAATATTTGAATATTGAATGAAAAAAACTCAGGCTCATAAACATTTGATTGTTTTCTAAATTTCTACTCATGAAACAAACAAAACAACAACAATAACAAAACACCACTATCAATGCTGCCTGGAGTTTCATTTTTTGCTTTTTCTACTTGGTGCAATTCTATTATTAATAATAGTAATCATTGAAAATCTAACCTTCTCAATTAGTCACCTTCCCAGTTAGTATTACCTAACTCCACACGGACAAACTCTCTCCCTCTCTTCAAGTATTCTTTCTTTCATTCATTCATTCATTTAATAAACACCCAGTAAGCTCTTGCTATGTTCTAGTCCTTGTGCTGGGGATTCCGAAGTGAACAGTCTCACATAGTTCCTATGCTCAGAGCTTGCAATCTAGTCAGAGAATAATAGAAAATTCCTAAGAAATTATAATAAATTATGGCAAGTTTCAGTTTTAGAAACATGTGATAGCAACCTCATCGCTTAACAATCAGTGAAGTGTACTGAACCTATACTGGGTTTCTATGTTGTATAAGGGACAAGAGATACAAAGATGACTAAGATGCAGTCTCTGTCTTTCAAGGGAGGGACAGAGAAAGATATATGTTCACCAGACTAGTTTCCTCTGCTGCCCAGGCCCATGGTTGACACTTCCCAGTCTCCCTCGTAGGTCAGTGTGGCACGTGACTGAGATGTGGACAAACGAGGAATGTTATTTCTAGTCCTTGTCCGTAAGAAACCTCTCATGTAATCCTCCACACATGCTCTTTTTCTGTCTATTGCCTGGAAACTAAGGACTTCAAAGTCTTAGGGGAACCGCAGGGTTTTTTTATTTTTATTTTTATTAAAAAGAAAAAAGTCTTAGGGGATGGCAAAGCCATAAGATAAAAGGAGTTTGGGGTCCTGAATCACTAAGTAGAAGGCCACCAACTGAACACCTGATTGGACTTTCCATGAATAAGAAATAAGCTTGCACGGTGTTTAGTTACTGAGATTTTGGACTTTATCTGTCACAGCAGCTGGTATTGTCTTAATTCAATTATGATGTGAGAAGGGTAGGCACAGAGTTAAACAGGAATGGAAGACACATTGCCCTGCGTGGCTGGGGTCGGATGATGCTGTAATCAAGATTTGAAAGATGGATTACACTTGTAAAGAAACTAGAGAAGACCATTCCACGCAAAAACAAAACCCCCACATAAGCCGAGAATAAGGTGTGAAAAGGAAGGTACACACAGGGAATTCTACACACGTTTGTATTAACTAAAGCATAACGTGCAAGACGTGACACAATGGGAGGAAAACGGAGATGAAAACATTCAGTGTGAACCCTGAGCTGCTCCTCCTAGCGGGGACATCGGCGGCAAGTTACTGAACCAGTGCGGACAAGTGTCTTCATCCGCAGGATGGCAACAATGCCTGTGTCCCCCAAACCCTAAGACAGTGCCAGGTACACCATGGAGTCCCAACACGGTACCAACATGGTACCCCTCCTTTATTTTCCTTTTATAAGATATTCTCTGAGAAAGGGACTGTGCATGTGCTGCACTGAAGAGCAGAGGTCAGGGACACTAGTAAATTCAAACTTTTTGGCCTTTCATATAAGATACAGAAAAGCAAATTAAAAAATTAATTTCTTTTAAAAGGCAATTTTATTATGTTGACAAAACGTACTTAATAATTTTATAAGGCTGTTAAAAATTCTAGAATTTAACATAATTGTAGTTTCCTTACCATGTTTTTTTTTTTTTTTTTTTTTTTTTTGAGACAGAGTCTTGCTCTGATGCCCGGGCTAGAGTGCCATGGCATCAGCCTAGCTCACAGCAACCTCAAACTCCTGGGCTCAAGTGATCCTCCTGCCTCAGCCTCCCAAGTAGCTGGGACTACAGGCATGCACCACCATGCCTGGCTAATTTTTTCTATTTTTAGTAGAGATAGGTCTTGCTCTTGTTCAGGCTGGTCTTGAACTCCTGAGCTCAAGTGATCCTCCCGCCCTGACCTCCCAGAGTGCCAGGATTATAGGTGTGAGCGATGCATCTAGCCCCCTTAACACGTGTGACACATTCCTACAAAATCCCGAGAACACTCCCTCGTTACACAAGTGCACATACAGACAGCTCCATTTTCCCACATACTGTATTTCCAGGCTTTGTGTGAAAAAGATATAAACCCCTTTCCCCCAGAGGAAAAATATATTCTATCACTGAAGTTTGTATTGTACCTAATAGAAAGCAGCATACAAATTATCACTAGGACTAACAAATAATAGGTTGACAATCTTGTGTTACGGAAAATGTTTTGTAAATATTTCTAAAAGAAGAAATGTTTCACATTATACTTGTAAAGCAGCAAGAGACTTCACAGATCTAGTCTACAGGTAATAAACAAATGCCTTCAGGGGCCAGGCAGGTAACAGGCAATGCGGGAGTAGCAAGTGGAGAGGGCCTAGCCCAATTAAAGCATCCAAATTCCCACAGATCTCTAGATCTAATCTCATGGTTTCATTTCCCAACCAAAGAAACTGAAGACATTAGGTTTAGGTAACTCTTAGAGGCTACATAAAAGCACATGAATCAGAGTCAATGCAGAAACAGAAACCATTCCAGGTATTTTAAGCAGAAAGGGATTGTATACAGGGGATTAAGTGTTCACGAGATTGTTAAAGGGCTAGAAGTAAAGGGCTCACGCTGAGCCTCCAGGAATGACTGCTAGAACACCAGCAACTGAACCATCAAGGAATGTACCATTTTTGCCACAATCAGGAAGCTCCACAGGCAGGGCCTATGGAGTTCAAGAACACCACTGTAGCTGTGACCTAGAAACTGTTTAGGCAGGGAATTCAGAATATGTTCACCACCTCCCTCAACTGCCTCTTGACAGCCACACAGCTGGTAATTCAATGCAGCAGTGCTGAGTCTGGCTGTCCCTGCTGCTAAGCACCTCTCAATACACACAATTCTGGAGACAGGACAATGGCATCTCCTGGAGCTTCCTTGTCTGCAGAAAATAGCCAAAAAACCAGGAAGATAGCCTCTGCCTCACCCTGCCTCTGAAGTCTCAGGTAAGTCATCTACTTGCCAGACCCTAATTTTACATCCAAAACTCTAGCTGGAAGGGAGTCTGGGAAATGTTTATAGCTTTCCAATTTCTGCTGTACAAGAAGACACACTAGAAACAGGCAGGAGCAGCTGTGAGTGCCAACTTCCACATTCAGCCCAGGAACTTTGGGCATAGGCCCCAGGACTAAGGCCTAGGTCGCTGACTGTTTTCCACTTATTCTGTAATACCTTCTATAAAAGTCCTACAAAAAAAAAAAAAAAAAAGACAGCATGTGGTCAACACGATTATAATTCTAAAGACCTTCGTACCTTAGAAAATATACTATGTGATTCAGTCACTTTGCTCACTTTATTAGTATAGCATGAATCACACTACCTAATTACTGTACTTGTTTAGGTATATTCTGATCCACTGGATTTTGAAGTCTTGTATGATAGAACCTGTATTTAATTCGTATTTGTATCTCCTGTCCCCATGGCTGCTTGGCACAAAGAGGACACACAGGCACTGGCTTAATTGAAATGTTTCATTCCTGACTTTGAGAGAAAGCAAACGAGAATTTCATGTGTAGCGGCAATAACTGTCAAGCGGCGGCCCCTGATACAGGCGCTGGGGGAAAGGTTTTAGCCTTTCAGTGAAAACAGGTTGATTTCTTGCTAGGAGGGTAAAGGAAAGAGTGGCTTCCTGCTGTTAATCTTTTGGGGCAACAAATCACACCCTACGGTCTAGAGTCTAGAGTGAGATAACAAGGGTGAGGCAAGCTGATCCTGGTAAGTAAAAAGGCCGCAGCCTCACCGTGCGCTTTAAGCAGGTGGTGTATTCTCCAGTCCGTGGGATCTGAGGATTCTTAGCACCTCAAGCGTGCTGACGCAGCCCACAAAAGCAAAACCCTTTGGCTGACTTGAGAACTAAAACAAAAGCAAACAATTACTCACTCCAACATCTGACCACAGTGCGCGCGTGCACACACACACACACACACACACACACACACACACACACGCTGCACCAACAGAAAGGGCTGGGTCCTCGCTCTTGTTCTCTGGCCCCCCCGGGGGCCTGCAAGATTCCCGCCGCGGGGCTGCTTTATTTACCCTCGGTGTCTCCTGGGCCTCTCAGCGGGCGGCACCGGCGGAATCGACTCGGCTCCGTGGTACCGACTAGGAAACCGGCTCGAAGGCGGCGCAGCCCGGGGTAGCTGCCGCGCGCTGGGCTTCCCGGCTCGGGGTCGTCCCCGGCGGGGCACGCACGCTGCGACCCCCACAGATAACCGGGCGTCGGCGGCCCCGCCTTCCGCGCACACCGCCCGGTGGCCGCGCCGCGGGAGCCTCCGGAGCGAGCCTGGGCCGGTCCCCGCGGCTTTCGGGCCTGGGGGCGCGGGCCTTCCCGCGGCAGGGGGCGCCGGGCCCACGCGGGCGCGCTTCCTGGGACCGCGGAGCAGCGCCGCGCGGCATTCCAGCGGCTCGTTCTCTCCGGGCGGTTCCGTGGAGCCCCGGTGCCAGGACGAGCGCGCTTCCCGGGAAAGCGCCCCGGAAAACCCACCGCCGAGCGCGGGCCCAGCGCCGCGCCCCACGGCAAGCCCCAAACTGCGCGCTCCGCCGTTTAGCACGCGCGGCGGGAGGGCCGGATTCTTTCTTCAGGTGACCAGTGAGGTAAGACTTGTGCATCCCCCGTTTACCGTTTCTTTAACACGTGCCTTTGTCGCTGTATTGTTTTAGATCTCACACCTTCCATCCACAGTTTGACTCTGTTTGAATTTAATTCTCAACTTCCATTATTTGCGTCTTCCTTTCCCGTGTCCCCTGTGCGCGCGCGTGTGTATGCGTGCGCATGTCTTACCTGTTTTCGCTCCTTCAGCTAAGTGCCAAGTTTAATCGCCGCTCCTCAGGCAAGAAGCATCATCCTCAAATATCTCCACCAGACACAAACCACTCATTCTCGTCTCTCAGGTCCTCCCTTGTAATGAACCTGGGTTCCAGCCGATACTCTTCTTCAGAGCATCGAAACGGTTTATTTTCCTAAACCAAACTTTTCCTCTCCTAAAGCTTGCAAAAATTTCTGGGGACATCCAGCTTCCTCTTACCACAGGAATGAAATGTATTTTTCCTTTTCTTTCAGTCATATGATCTTCATTGATGCATCACCTGATTCGATGAACATGACTTTGGAGAACATTGATTTTTTTGGTTTAGGTTCTGCTTTGCTTTTATTGCTTATGTTTATAAAGCTTTATAGTTTATGGTTGGCTCTGAGAAGATTCAGAGCATTTGCTGCTAGAATCCATTTTGTAGAATTCATTGTGTGTTTATCTGAAATTCATTTGTTCCCAGCTGTACATGTACATGTATACCTGCTCACAGCATAAAGTATTTCCTGATACACTTTTAAGCTTCAGTGTTAAGAAACCCGTCATTTAGCCCAACCCCCTAATTTCATAAACCAGAAAATTAAAATCCAAGATAAGTTGGGTGACTTGGTCTACGTCACAGATGAAGCTATCCATGATCCAGTAGTGGAATACCTGGTCCAGAACCCCAGAGCAAATTTTATAATCAATGGAATCTTCCAAAATGCTAGTCAAAATACCCTTTGCTGTGAATTTTAACTCACCTTCAGAATCAACTGCATGATATTCTTCCTCATATATGAAACATTATCCTTCCTTGTCCATTTCAAAATTTTCCTTGTTAATATTAAGGTTCCAGGGGAAAAAAGGCTGAGAATAACTGCTTATTTATTTTCTTTCTTTTTCTTTCTTTCTTTTTGGAGACAAGTTCTCACTCTATTGCCTGGGGTAGAGTGCAGTGGCATCATAGCTCACAGCAACTTCAAATTCCTAGGCTCAAGCGATCTTCCTGCCTCAGCCTCCTGAGTAGCTGGGACTACAGGTGTGAGCCACCATGCCCAGCTAATTTTTCTATTTTTTATAAAAACAGGTCTCGCTATGTTGCTCAGACTGGTCTCCAACTCCTGGCCTCAAGTGATCCTCCCACCTCAGCCTCCCAAAGTGCTAGGATTATAGGCATGAGCCACCATGCCTAACTTATTTGTTCAGTTTCTCTATGTACATCATACCATTTGGTCTTTTGAGGTTGCAACAAATAAAAAACAAACATAAAACCCTTAAATTAAAAATTTTCAAGAACTCCTTACCAACCTTATAGAATTAGCATCCATAAATTTACTTACTGTTTTTCTTGAAAATTTTCTTTTCCTTAGTGTCATTAGTTTCCTGTTATATAATTCATTTATATTTATTTATCAAGAGAGTATTTCCAAATGTCATATACTCTTGTCTCTTATCCTGGAATTGGGTGAAGAAATCTGTACTTAATCTAAAAAAATAAAAAATTCCTCACATTGACAATGTTGTCAGTTAGTTACCCACCTATTTCTTAGGCCCATATCAAATACCATTGCTTACTTTAATAAAGATTGTTTAGTTAGACTGAGAAACTAGTATTTAATTAATAAGGGATGACATCCTGTAAGTATAACCTACTGGATTATTTTTATTTTACGTAACAGATCAATAATGTAGTTTTGAATCTAAACTCCTTTTACACTAAGTTATTGAAGCCAAACTCCTTCCTACCTTTGGTGTTCATTTTTGATGATGTAAAATTTTAAAATTAGGATCCACATACAGAACACTGCAGAATTGTACAAAAATATTTGATTATTGAAAAACAGAATAAAATAGAAATGACTTTTTCCTTAAAAAAATTCTTTTTTTCTTCATATTCACATTTTCATTTTATATGCTGGTATGGACTGAATGTACCAACCCCACCCCCCCAAATTCACAGGTTGAAACCCTAACACCCAATGTGATGGTATTAGGAGGCAGGACCTTTGGGAATTAGGAGCCCTCATGAATGGGATTAGTGCCCTTATAAAAAGACACACGAGAGCTTGCTTTCTCGCTCTCTCTGCTCTTGCTTTGTGAGGACATAGCAAGATGACCATTTACAAACCAGGAAGTGGCCCTCACGAAATACTATCTGCTGGTGCCTTGGTCTTACACTTCCCAGCCTCCAGACTGTGACAAATAAATGTTTGATGTGTAAGCCAGCCAGTCTCTGGGAATTTGTTACAGCAGCCCAAACTCACTAAGATAAATGCTTACAAATTGAGGTTTATTTTCAAAACTATTCTTTTGCAATGAGTTCAATATTTTTATTTCATTTACTTACAATGATTTCAGAAGAGATTACAAAGAGGTAAATATATTTAAAGAATCAGACTCTTGTGAACAATGACATCATTAAGAAGGACTTGTTTTCATTAATAAGTCATTAATAAGAAAGAGACGATCGGTGAGTTTTCTTCATGACCAGGCTCACTGTGGAGAGGAAGGGCCTGCCTTCCTTCCCACCAAGGAGTTGCTGCCATCACAAGCTCCAGCCTCCATCAATGATGACAGGGTTACCAGTCACGTAGGCAGACTGCAGTGATGAACACAAGGAGACAGAACAATTAACCAGGTTTGACACAGGCTGTGTTTTCTAAATTTTCCTACAACTAGGATAACTAAATAATTTTCTCTTGTGCTAACAGGAAACTTCACTTAAAAACTGAATTTAGAAAAATCCAAATTAAAGTTTGGATGATTTAGAACTGCCGACTGTTCTTGTGACTCGGAGCTAAATGGCCTCTGGCTGGTGTCTGAGCACGTGTCACATTCTGAGCAGGGTCTGTTAGGTTTGGTCTCAGGATCACAAAACTAAGGAGCAGTGATACAGCCATTCCCCAAATTAGGATAAAAGTATAGGCTAAAATGCACATTTTCAGTTTGAAACTCAGAAGTATTCAAAACTAGTCGAGTTTTATGCCACTATTAAACTTTGAACATAAGTGTGTCATCATAAAGTGGTCGTGTTAATGACCAGATTATTTTTTAAAAAGATATCTTACATTTAGTTGATCAATATACTAGGTAATTCTAGGAGCTGAAGCATACTAAATCTGTTTTTAAAATTTACATGAAAATGATAATTATAATCTATTAAGCTATGAAAAAATATTCTATACTGTTTCAGACATGCAAATGTGTATCAAATTACTAATAGATTTAAGAAAATAAGTACTGTTTTATTCCCACAGATTTTTCATTTGTCAAAGAATTACAGCTGATCCTTTTGGCAGAAGTTTAAAAATATTTTGACTGAAAATGGATAATAAACACTCGAATTTGCGTTCTTAGTTCTAAATTCATCTAAAACCTAAAACAATTGAAAAGGCAGGAAGGAAAGACATCATAATATGGGTACAGAAACTTTAAAAGTTCAATATGTAAAAGTTGATAATATACAGTAGATAAACTAGGGGGTTATTAGTCACTTTACCAAAGAAATAATCCCAATTCCTCCAAGTTCTTTTAAAAAGCAATCTCTGTTATATAGATGGACTCCTCTTGTTTACTCTAAAAATCCAAAGGTCCTTTTGTTGCGCACTTCAAGCCAGAACATCTCCAGATATTTAGTAACCTAAGCTCTGGCTAAACAAGGGTAATTTAGCTTATCAGCAGTACCCCCAAATCAGATCAGCTCTTCTGAAGATATGGATTCAGAGAAATCATAAAGGCTAATGTGCTTCTCCATTAGTAATCATCTAGCAATTTCCCCAGCTATTAACAACTGTTGTTAATGTATTTGTCACATTCACGGGGTGTGCACCAAGTTACAATAAAGAGGGGATAACTGGTGAGGGTAATACCGCCTACATCCTTCTCTCTCCTCTCTCTCTCCTCGTACATTACAGTCCCCTGTTTATGTAGCACTCAAGACATAAAACAGAGGACCATGTCCTTGTGCTCTGTACCTTATAAACAAAGTTTTTGCTTTCAGCTGTGTGCCACTTAAAAATGTACAATAGCCAGTAGGGAAGAAACTGGTTACTAAACAATGCAAAGTGGAAGAGACGGAATTAGGAATTTCCATACATGATGACAAACAAGAATTAATAGAAAAGAAGGAGCCGGTGGAATTCTCCCAAGCAAGTCACTGGTGAAACTAAAAACACCGCGTGCCAATTTTGTGTCCCCCGGACACAATTAGATCTGCCCAACCCCTCGCCATTTCACCTGAAGCGCTCAGAATCCCGGAGGTTCATTTGTTTGACTTACATTTAATCAGGGTTTCCCCAGTGGTAATTTTTAAAGTAACTGTCTCTTGGAAAATTGAGAACTTTAATTTTTTCAGTTCTCCGTTTTGTTTGCTGCAAGATTTTGTGACATGGAAAGCTGAATGAGGAAGAGCCCGTGGTTAGATCAAAGTGGCCTTTCTATGGGCAAATTGAATCAGAACTCATCCCTATTTTATAAATGTAGCATCTTAGCATGTACATGCCATAAACTCTCTAACATGAAATTATTTTGATGAGCAAACAGCAGCCAGGCGTGACTGAGGATAATGAACTCCTTGGGAAGAACAGTGCTTACTTCATCAGAGGCCAGATACACACAGAGCATGGCTATTTCTTCTGCAGTCGCAAATCTTCCCGTCTTTTGTCTCTTCATGAAATCCTTCAGCGCCTGTGATCAGAGACCACACCAAACGTGAGTGATGTGAGCTGCCGTGCGTGCTCACCTGTGTCTCCTTCAACGGGTCCAAAGCGAGAGGAACCACCGGCTTGTTGCCTTGACAAATCATCAAACAGGGTTATGGTGACTCAAAATAGTTTGACTCAAGATACTCAAACTATTTGTGTTATTCTAAAACCCACAGACATTGCGACAGATCGGAAAGCTGATATTAAAGATGAGGGCATTATTTTTCATTTTGAAAAATTGTGGTAAAATACATGTAACATAAAACTTACCATAATAACCATTTTAAGTGTACAGTTCAGTAGTGTTTAAGTACATTACATTGTTGTGACACCCTCACCACCATCCATTTCCAGAACCCTTTTCACCTTGCAAAACTGAAACTCTACACCCACTAAGCGATAACTCCCCATTTCCCCCTCCCCCCTAACCCTTGGCAACCACCATTCTACTTTCTGTCTCTATGAATTTGTCTACCATAGGTAAGGAAGAGGGCATTTTTTAACCAAAAAGTTTAAACACACTTAAGATGCTAGATATACCTCTTCAGGATTTCCTCTGGCTTGTATTCTTTCTTGCAGAGATGGGGTATCAACCGTTCCTAAATCAAAGGGGGACACATTCAGCTTAGTTACTTACTTAAACTGAAAAAGAAATTGATAATTGAACTTTAAACTTCCTTTCTTTATAATCATCAGTGAAATCCTTCTCCTTGACTTAAATGATAATTTCACCTCTGTCTGCCCGACCTCTTATTGGATAGGCTTATAACTTCTTTAATAACATTGCTATGAATTTTAAGCACACAGACTATGATTTTTTCAATGACCCAGCATTCTCAAGGACATGCGTTTTAGTCCCATTGCATTGTATAGCATAAAGCATGTGATGCTTTATGGATTTTCAGTACTTTTACATGTATTATCTCAGCTAATCCTCACAACAACCCTGAGATATAGATAAAATCATGCAAGCACTTTTCCAGTACAAGGGTCCAGTCTGCCTCAATGGTGTCGAAACCATTCTCTGCTGTCAAGCAAGTTCACTGTGGGGACCCTTGGGGACAACTCCAAGGCTGCCATAGTCCTCTGTAATTTCTGTGCCTCTAAATTTGCCTCATCACCTCTTGCCTGTTTTCATTGATTTCAAATTCCTATTATTAACCACTGTTTCAAGTTTCTAATAAAAAAATTTTTTTAAGTTACGTTCCTTTAAAAAAGAAAAATAAGAACAACGTTAAAAAATTTTAAAATCCCATTTAGTTCTCATTCTTCTAGAGCAAGTTCCCCAGACTTTTTTGTTAAGTCATATAATCTGTACATTCTCTTTAGAGGTCCTTTTTTCAGACTGAATGATTTTATTAATACAGCCATACCCTCAGCTTCATCTTTAGACCATGCTCCTCAGTGATTTGATCTTTACTCAGAAATCATTTCTAAATTTTAGCATCATCGTGTTTTTGGAGAGGCTATGAAGCTTCAAAATCAGAAATCCTGACTCCGTTTTGGAGCCCTTTCTTTAGGTTCTCTCTCTCTTCTCACATTTTTCTATAAGCAGGCAGCACTTCAAACTGGGTGGAAATTGCCTTAGCTAGATCACCAAACTCACAAGGACCATTTTCTATCTTCCCATTACTGCAGGCAACGGTGTTGATAAACTCGCCAAAACTACATAACAAAGATTCCTTTTTATCCAGTTTCCAGTAATATTTTCCTCACTTCCCTCATCGACAGCCTCCTTAAGGTCCAAAATATTACCAACAGTGTGCACTTTAAGTTTTCACTTACACTTGCCCCAGTTTTAACAGCTTCCTCCCAGTGAGGCAAATGAACACCATATATTACATACGGCTGGTACCGATGCCTATTAAATGAAAATTGTAGAGCGAGCCTGTGCCTTCAGATGAACTCCATTGGCGCTGGCTCTGCTGTGTCCACGGCATAGACTGACATACCACGCCATAGTCTGCATAGGTCTGGTCGGAGATTCATGACTGTACAATCGGCAACCGCATCCCAGACACCCTCATTCCTCCTCAAGTTTTCTTTGGTGACTGGCTCAGTGAGTCATAGCTAGTTCCTTGTCCCATAGAGTCTGCTAACATATTTTCCAATCTTCTGATAAGTTCAGCTGCTGAAACAACCACATTTTCCAAATCATTTTGCCATTTATTCCACTAGGTAAATGGCACCAAGAAGAGCCACACTCGAGTATCACCAGGGTATACATCAAAACCCTGTGAAACTCTCTCTCCTGTATTCTCCTTTTTCTTAGTGTTATCTGTGTTTAGTATTTCTAGTCCAAGAAAAATGGAACATCTCAATCACTGGAATTCTGTAGGTTGCAGGATATTTAGTTTTCCCTCTTTAAGTCAGTGGTTTTCAACCTGAGATTTGGTCACATCTCCTATGGGACTTTCTAAACAACACGATTCTTTCCGTCAACTCTTTCCCTAAACTCTGGCATGTCCTTCATGTTTGGAAAGGTCCCACAGGTAATTCTGAAATACTTCCCCTCCACAAGCCACAATAGCAGTTGTGAACTACTCAGGGAAACCTTGATCCTGAACATGCAGTATCTAATTTCTTTTCAGAGAACATTAATAATCCTTATTAGGCACCCTATATTCATTTCACACTGGTGGAACCAGGTAAAAGTGCATATCTATTTAATAGACACACCTACAGTTATTAAGAAAAGGAAAGTTCTGCTTTTCTTCTTTCCTTTATATGAGGAATCAGCACACTTCTTTGATAAGGAGCCAGATAGCAAATATTTTTGGGTCTGAGAGCCATTTGATCTGCCGTAACTACCTACGCAACTCTGCCAGGGTAGCATGAAAACAGCCCTAGGCAATGCATAGCAAATTGGGTGTGAATGTGTCTCAATAAAACTTTATTTACAAAACAGGTAGTGGCTCACATTTGGCCCACAGGCCATAGTTTGCTAACCCCCTTTTTAAAGCATAAAGGAAGGTCGATGCCTCCTTTTTATTTATGGGCCACCGCAGGTAGTTTACGTGACTCTAGTAAATTCCTGTGTTCTGGGAAGCTCCTGTTGCTTTCTCCCCGCTGTCCTGTGAGCATGGTCTACTTTCCTTCTTTCCCCTGAAGAGGTCATCCCTGGTCTGCTTCCAAAACACCACACCCTGGCCAATCATGTCTCTTAGCTACTTGATTCTGAACTGTCCCACATACATGAGTAGCAAAGCTTTGCATCTGTGGCTCATTCCTAATGACTTAGGATTTCCTTCCCAACTTTCAGCTGGACTGTTGTATCTTAATAAGCCCAGAGCCTTTTTCTTTGCAACATTTCCCAGTGACAGAAATACCATAAAATGTGGTAAACAAGCTTATGTAGGTATCTTTCACATGGCAAACTTGATGTCAGAAGGGACAAGTTCATAGGCCGACACTGCCTAACTCACCGGGGCACACACAGTTGCACCTGATACCCTGCTGGATGAAATCTGCAGCCACAGACTTTGTGAGGCCAATCACAGCTGCCTTGGTTGTGCTGTACACACATCTGTTCACGACTCCTGAGGGTGAAGGCAAGGTTCGACAATTGAAGGAATGAAACACATGGTGTCCTTCAGAAAGTTAACACAAATAAGTTTCCCCAGTAGCCATTTCATGCTTCCTCCCAATTTCCTCCCCTTTTAAAAAAAATTGCAGGTTTTCTCCTTTAATAGGGCCAGTTTCGGAATCTAGGAAAATAGATCACTAGAGGCACAACTTAATTGAGAGTTGGGTGTTGAAATGCTTAGTTAACATCAGTAGTCTTAGTTTTTCATCCCTCAGTTGGTATAATCCCTAGGCAGATTCTGAAATAAAGTAAGAATTAAGAACAAAACAAAACAATAAAACAAGAGGCCTAGGCACTTCTTTGCACTCCTCTCTTAGGCATGCTTAATGTGTATATGCTTGTAATGAGAAGGACTGTTATCTCAGCAGTAGCTGTTTCATTTTAAACTCACAAATCCATCTGTGCCAGACTGTGACATTATCTACACTTTGCACTGCTATCCTGGTTTTTCAACTTTATTTCTCACTCATGGCCCAGATCAATTGTCTTAGTGAAGCGTTCCAGAAACCCACGGGCAGAGGTACTTTCTCTGTGGTGACAGCTCTTTGTACAAACCTAAGTTACGATACTATCACGCCGTGGAAGATGTTTGCCTGCCTTGCTCCCCCTTTTGGATTGTGAATTATTTTGGGGCTAGGGGCACATGGTGGGTGCACTATACATTATTTTTAACTAATTACATGACAAATGTTTACTTCTTTAGTTCAATGTTCATTTTCATATCCACTAGAAGGCATTACGGAGGGCAAAAAAAAAAAAAAACACCCAAATTTTTATTTATCACTGGCTCACATTTGAAGTGAAAGGTCTAATGGCTAAGGAACTTAACACTAATTTTTTAAAAAGCAGTTTTGAAATTATGTGTGGATTTAATGATCTCTGCTATGTTTGTTCCCGAACCCACAGTTCTTACTGGCGTGTGCGTATAAGCATCTGGTCCTCAAAGGGAGACAGACCTACCTTTGATGCTGGAAGCCACAGAGGACATGTTGATAATATTGCCAGATTTCTGAGCAAGCATCTGCCAAAACAAAACAAGTACAAAAAAAAAAAAAATCCACTTTGCAGGCTAAAAATGCTACCTCTTTAAAAGAGGTATCTTATTAGTGATTAATATTACGTCCAGCGAAGCAGTCTTAACAGTGAAGCCACAACACCTCCCCAACCGTTGCTGGGAATTGACAGCATGCGTGCACACGTGTTCGATTTCCCAGGGGGACTGCCACGTTCCCGTGACACAAGAACATTAGCAAGACCAAGAAAGAACTCTGAGCTAAATGAACGTGAGAGAATGTTAACCGTTACTGTGTGTTCCTGATGCTGGGAAACCGTTCCTCCATTCAACACATGTTTACTGAATACCTGCGGTCAGGTACTGTGCTCGGTCCAGGAGATTCGAAGATAAACAACGTAGCCCCTACCTTTAGGCAGCGACCAGTCTGATGGCAGTGGCTGGCACAGCCAGCATCCAGTGGTAAGAGAGCCCTCCACAGAGACCTAACTGGAGGGTGGGGCAAGAAGAGACCAATTCAGGTGGGGGGACGCTCAGAGGGGACCTCCTGAGGAGGAAGTATGTGGGCTGACTTTTGAAAACTGGAGCACTAGTCAGAAAAATAGAGGGTGTTTCAAGGAGAGTGCCCTCTCCGCGTGCATGAAAGCTCCACCAGGAACTGAGAGGAGGGGATGGGTCTGGCTGGAACGCAGGAGGCTGCAGAGGTCAACAGAGGCTAACTTTGGGAACTTAGGTGTTACCCTGAGGGCAATGTGGTGAGGTTGAAGGGTTTAAAGCAGAGGAATGACACGTTCGGATTGGGGGATGACGAAGATTACTCTGGTGCCATGCACAGACCAGTGGAAGCTGGTGCAGGATTCAGAAAAGGCACGATGAGAGCAGAGCCGCAGAAATGTCTGTGGGTATCAGAGGAGGAGATGGGCGAGGCAGGATGGATGGGCCTGGGAGACGGTTACCGCACTGAGGCCAGCCTCGCCCATTTAGGGCAGTGTTTCCTAAGAACGCCTCCTTCAGAACTCCACCACTAACGGTGAGTTTGTTTGTTTGTTTGTTTGAGACAGAGTCTCACTCTGTTGCCCCGGCTAGAGTGAGTGCCGTGGCGTCAGCCTAGCTCGCAGCAACCCCCAACTCCTGGGCTCAAGCGATCCTCCTGCCTCAGCCTCCCAAGTAGCTGGGACTACAGGCATGCGCCATCATGCCCAGCTAATTTTTTCTATATGGATTTTTAGTTGTCCAAATAATTTCTTTCTATTTTTAGTAGAGACGGGGTCTCGCTCTTGCTCAGGCTGGTCTCGAACTCCTGACCTTGAGCGATCCACCTGCCTTGGCCTCCCAGAGTGCTAGGATTACAGGCGTGAGCCTCTGCGCCCAGCCTAACGGTGAGTTTATTAAGAGGAGGGTCTTTGGCTGTTTTGTCCTCCTACACAGTATACACAGTAGGCAGTCAGTAAGTGTTGATGAATCAGGATCCCCTGAGGGGCTAGTTTAAAATGCAGATCGCTAGGCCCTGCCCCAGATCTAAAGGAATACATGATGAAAAAAGCTGCTATGAATTACAAAGTTTTCAAATGCACTTGCCCTCTGTCAATTATAATATGTAAGTATGTTTTCAAGATAACATAAGTACGTGCAAGGGCACAGGCACCGTGAGTGTTTTGGAGGAAGAAACAGGAAGCTGAGAGAATTCCTGGCTACTGGGTACCAAATCCTCAGTGCGGCCACTGACTGGGCCGAGGACCATAAAGAACAAGGCAGGAGAGGACACAGCGCAAGGGAGCAGCGAAGGGTTAAAATATCCGGTGGGGGAAACGAAAGACCCCAAGCCAGAAAACAGAAGAAGGAAAGCCAGGACGTGTGTGCGTGTGTGTGTGTTATGAAAATCAAGTTATAAGAAAAGGGTTTCTACAAGGAAGGAGTCTCGATAGGCAGAGTAAAGGATTAGAGAAAAAAAAATCAGTTCTGTTGGGGTGAGTTTCTTCAGCAACTTTCAGCAAAAGAGGTGCAGGAAAGGGGAAGGTGAATGATTGGATGGACCCAGGCCGGGGGTGGGCAAGGTGATATATTTCCTTCTGGTATTCCTATCACTTTCTGTGTTCATATTTAGCTACCACTTGTATCTAAGAAGAGAGTCTAAAATAACCCCAAGGCATTGTGCTGAACGGACCAAGTGGATACAAGCAGAGGCTGACGTGACCCAACCGAGTCAAGAAAGAAAGCAGGAGAAAAAAAAATGTAATTCAACTGTGTTTTTCTACATAATAAAGGGGACCATAATGAAATGGGGTCCTCATAAAAACATCGGGAATGTTGGTAAAGTACAATGGTGTTGAAAACCAAGTCTTACGATTGTTCTGTCTCATCCAATTTAGCAAATAACATAACCTATTTTTCATACATATGAAATATATATATCCCAATTTAACATATAAAGATGGGCTACCAAGTACATTCAGTCTCCAGTCTTCTGAAATGCAGTAATTCCTGAGGCAAAACCTTAGAATACGGCCACCCAGGAGATGCCAGCTCCGCCCCCTAACACTATCCATTCAACCATTCAACCTGGCTGCCTTCCCAGGCCCAGCTCAGGACCTGCCATCATGGTGTGATGCTCTTCCTATCTCCCCACACAACAGCACTCTCCGGCAAGTACGACCGGAAAGTGCAGTGCCTGGTACATAATGATGTTATATAGGATTGATCTCCCAGAAATTCAGGTTGAGGCTAGAAAGACCCCGAAGAGTCCTTCCAGCTGTATCTAGTTAATCTTACTCTGACCCAGCCTTTCAGTCCCCATCGGCCAGAGCTCAGCTGCTAACATTGGCAGACCCTGGCAAGCTGGATCTCTGATGGTTCAATGCTTGACCTCCACCTGGATTGACAACCTTGATTCATTTATTCATTCAAATGTTTGCTGAGCACCTCTGTGCGTTAGGGACTCTTTTAAGATATAGCAAGGCAGGTGGCGGGGAAAGCAAGCAAACAAATAAACAAACCCAAACAACAAAGATATCCCCAATTCTTTGCCCTAATGAATTTTGTCTTGTAGGGGACCTTGGATTCTACATTAACTTCTTACAGTATTTTCAACTTGTTCTCCATCTTTCCACGGATCTGGTAGTCTTGGAATGCTTTTCCATGAATCTATCCATGAACAAAAATTTCCTACAAGTGTTCATATGTTCTGACCACCTGACCTTTCAGATCTGTCTGGACTCCAAATCCTGGCTTCCCCTGGAAAGTTCTAACCTGGTATCTGTGCGTCACAGTTAATGACACAGAGAATCTTAGACAATCAGGGCTGGAAGTGACCATGTAATCTATCGCCCTCCTTGTTAGATAGAAGAAGCAGACCCGGGGGGTGCAAGTGCCATCTCCCGGGTCACATGGCCAACTACGGACAGAGCTCAGATTGTGCCTAAGGACTTCTGGTGACCGTGTCTGAGACCAGGAGTCAAACTGGTCAGGTCACTTTAAACAAGTAGCACTGAAATCTTCTGTTTCCACATCCCAGTCATTAATATCTCTTGGGATTTTTTTTTTACAAATGTGTGTTAGTGGCAAAATGGATCATTGTTAAGATGTTTTAAATCATGGGCAAACTCACTAATTTGCAAGTTTTTGTTTGTATATTTTAAAAGGTGACACTTACTTTTAAGTTTAAATTTCACTCCACTGTACCCCACCCCTACTTCCTTAACTAATATTTGTAAAGTGCTTCAGACAGAAAGTACACTTGTTTTGTAAATGAGACCGGTACTTGTGCAACTGTCTTACCCACTGTGACCTAAGCTTTAGCCTCTGCTCCACTACCATGTCCTATGCTAAGGCTCTGTTTTCAAAAACTACATTCAAGTTCCAAATAATACAGACTCTTGTAAACTCCAAATAGGCAAAAAAGGCAATGTATGATTTTTAAAAATTTGCTAGTTCAACATTTTGTGGAACCACCCAAAGATCCCTTCTGGGCACTAAACAAGTAGATTTGGGAAAAAACAAAAAAACAAAAAAAAAAACTCCTTCATTACTAAGTCAATTTCTCTAATTTTCCTGTTAATGTTCATCTGGATCCTTCTTGACATTAGGTTGAATATTCAGCAAAGCATAAGCTGCGCTGTGCCATTTTCTCCCGCTCCGGGCTGGACAGCGTTCAGCACTGTCAGTCACCTAGTCTGGCTGGGGTGGGAGGGAAAAATGGCTCCCCTGCATTTCACTAGGGTTCAGTTTACAGCTTTGAGCTGGGCTCGTTCTGTACTCAGTCAACCCCTTCAATTGTCTGAGCCTGCGCCGCCTGCCACTACTGGCTTATAAGCTCAAAGTCATTGACATTCCTCAAGCATGTTTCTCATATTTATATCTCCCAGAGTACCTTGTATAGTGCGTTATACCAAAAGGCCCTTAATGCTTGTTTGTAAAGTACAATCAAAAGCATCGATGAGTTGTGTGAAGGTTTGAGAATTTAAGAGAAGCGGGCCCAGAAGGAATGCTCAGGTAGCACACACTGCCTCTCACCTGGCCAGCACCTCTGTGGCTCAGCTAAAAACAGGAGCAAATGGAGAAGCTTCAGAGCAGAGAAAAGCAATGGGGTGTGCCCACGTAGGGAGCGTGTTGCCTAGACACTGAGATTCACGAAGGCACTGAGCTTCCAGGCTTTGAATCTTGGTTCTAACCACTTGCTAGTTGTGTGATCTTGGGCAAGTCACCTAACCTCCCAGTTCCGTCTTCTGTATAGTGGGTGATAAAACAGTACCTACCTCATGGGATCATTCCAGTCCCACATGCTTCCCTGCTGGTCCCTTTCCCTGGAAGCCTCTCCCCAGACACCTGAATGATCAGCTCCCTCATTTCACTCGAATCGCTATGAAAATTTCACCTTATGCGGCAAGGCCGTGGAGGGCCTCACTGATATCCCAGTTTCTTTTTCTTCATAGTACTTATAACCATCCCATATATTATATGTCTATTTAATTACTTATTATCCTCTCTCACTCCCAATAAGGGGACCTCCCTCATAAAAGGGACTTTGTTTAGTTCACTGATGTGTCTTCTTTGCCTCAAATGGAGCCTGGCACGTAGAAAGTGCTTAATAAATATTCCCTGAATGCTGGGCGTGGTGGCTCACGCCAGTAATCCCAGCACTTTGGGAGGTCAAAGCAGGAGGGTCACTTGAGCCCGGGAGTCCCAGCCCAGCCTCAGTGACATAGTGAACTCTGTGTCTACAAAAAAATAAGAAAAATTAGTTGGGCATGGTGGCAGGTGCCTATAGTCCCAGCTACTCAGGAGGCTGAGGCAGGAGGATCCTGCAAGCCCAGGAGGTTGAGGCTTCAGTGAGCTATGATGATGCCACTGCAATCCAGCCTGGGCAACAGAGTGAGACTCTATCTCAAAAAAAAAATTATACATATATATATATATATATATATATATATATTCCTCGAATGGATGAACTGGAAGGTTAAGTGAATTAATTTATGTTAAATGCCTTGATATAAATGTTCAATGCACGTCAGTGATTATGTTAGCACCCGTGGGGACTCTTTCTGGGTGCCCAGTGTGGAGAGAGACCTAATGCAGTGCTCATCCTAGCGGTGGTGGTCGTCCTACTTTAGGAAGGAACGCCTTGATCATCAGGTACATGCTGCGGACGTTGAGATTCATCGAGAAGTCCCAGTCTTTCTCTTCACAGTCCAGGACAGTTCCATGATGGACAAAACTGGAAATGCGATTAAACCGTGGGGGGAAAATTGTCATGAAAAATTTCCATTTGCTGATCATTTCTATTGTCATTTATTGATTTAATCCATTGCCTGGCTTATCAAGACTTTAAACAATTCAAACATAGTATTATTTCGTACATTAGGTTAGTAAGAATCCCAACAACTTAAGCTAGAACATGTCATCTGAAAACAACATCCTTCTTTGACAAGAAGGCAAGAATTTGGGGTCATCAAACATAATAAGCTCCATATCAACTGCAGCAGAAACATCAATGCCCTTAAAAATATACAAATAAATGAGGATAGGACAGCTGCCTTATTTGACTCCTATTTCAAGAGCAACAGTGCCCTTGGGTTGGCATAGCATTAGCATTCCAAAGGGAAATCAAAATTGCAGGGAAAACGAGTGTCAACATCTCAGAGCAGTGAAGAAAAATTGCTACTATACAGTTCTAACACACCTAGAGATGTTAGTATGTTATGTAAGAGATGTTAAGGCTGAACAAAACAAACCCTTAAAATGACCTCCATTCTTTCAAGTCACACTTCCTGAAGGAAGCTCCCTAAACACTGGAAACCTATTGATTTGGTCCTCTGGACTAAATTAATGACATAATTAACTATAAAATACTGTTGACTGTGCTTCCCATGTACCACAGTTCTTGCAGTTCAACCAGAATGTCAGCTTCCTGACAGCAGGCACCACACACTGTATTTCTACATCCCCTACGCTGCTGAAAATTCAATAGTTGCTCAAAAACTAACTTTGCTAACTATTTTTTAAATGTCTCTGGGTGTATTCTTATATGAGGATGGGCAGATCATTTATAAAATAGATCATCAGAAATGACTGCTTTAATTTAATTTCCATACCTTGTGACACATGATGCAGCTTTGTGTCAGTACCAGTTGTCTTGACCAGACCTCACCTGCCCAAATCATTTCAACCTCTAGAGCTGTCTCACTTGCTGGATCTTACGTGTGATAGAAATGCCGTCTGAATTCTACCCATATTTCCCAAGGAGTATATCATGGTTCACAGTGAATAATTTTGCCATATTATCAAAATTCTTTTAATAAAAGTCATAGAAAACTTTCTACAAGGAAAGTAAAATAAAAAAGTTACAAATTACCCAGCGACATTAAAGAGAACATCAAGTCTCTCGAATTCATTGGCGAACTCATCAATTTGTTTCTTCTTTGTGACATCAAGGACCCGAATCTGAATACCTGAAAAATAAAACAGAAGACGCTATTTACCTATAAGCATAAAGAACGTTGAGCTTTGAAGATTGGCTGTTTTGAAGCATGAAGTGTGAAGACTGTAGCATCCATCCAGTTAGACTTCATAGGACTGTTGACCTAATTACCAGGGTCTTAAGAATTGGCAGAATCTCATTATAAAGTCCCATCCTGACCCCTCAATAACACACCACCCCTCTTCCTCCCTGTGTGTCCACTTTGTAAGCTGAGGAATAAGGGGCCTTTCTGAGTAATGACTTTACAGTGAAGTGCGACTGTCTGCAGATGCTTCTCAGTGAGCAGCAGCGATAGCTGAAAGTGGCCCCTTCAGCCTACACCATCGCTGTCTCCCAGAGATGGCATTGCTGGTACCTGTACCGTCATGTCATCTGAATTTTGTCTGAGGGGTGGAGGGAGGGCAGGGGCTGTGGGAGCTTCACCTTTATGTCATTTCCATTATTTATTAGAAATGACTCTGTCAGTCAAAGGCATCAGCATGTATTTCTGGACTAAATTTAAATTGCAAGAAGAAGCGAGGGGGTCAGAACAAGGAACGAAACACTTGCAGGCTAGACATACGATGAGAGATTCACGCTGTACTAGTTAGTAAAAATCCCTGAACATTCTCTAGTAAAAGCAGCATTTTAAAAAAATATATGGTTTATTTACTTTTTGGATATAGAAAGAAAAGATTAACAAAGAAAGGGAAGACTGAAATTTTGTTTCAGAAACAGCTCTTTACCTTTGCACTTTCCCAGTACAGCAGCTTTATTTTGACTTGTTGGAATTAGAATTTAACATATTCTAATCCAGTTAACTAATTCAAGGGACAAAGTTGTGCTGATTATGTAACCTGTTCTATTTGGCTGGAACAGTGATCTTCCAAATGGGTTCTCTGTTCTGATTTCTTTCAGGGTGGCTGTAACTGAAGTCCTTTGATGTTGCAGTCAGGGTCAGCGTGTGCTGAAGTGGTGGTGTACACCCAAATAATCTGGGTAATTTCAAGGTTTCTCATCAATATGTGTGATTTTAGGGTTGAGCTGTCTCCAAGGTGTAGCTACTAAACACCTGTGGCTATCAAACACTTGAAATACAGCTGGTCTGAACTGAAATGTGCTATAAGCATAAACACACATAGATTTTAAAGATTTAGTATGAAAATGTTGAGATATTGGTCAAAGGTACAATCTTGCAGTTATAAGATGAGTAAGTTCTGAAGACCTTATGTACAGCTGTACTAGTTACTAAATTAATATTAACTACAGCATATTGACTGTAGTTAATAATAATGTATACTTGAAATTTGCTAAGACAGTAGATGTTAAATATTCTCACCATACACACACACAAAGGTAACTATATGAAGTGATGGATGTATTATTTACCTTGACTGTGAAAACCATTTCACAATGTATAATCAAAACATCATGTTGTATACCTTGAATATATGCAATTTTTATTTGTCAATTATAACTCAATGTAGCTGAAAAGAAGAGAAAATTAATGATGGAAGCTTGTAATAAAGTTCTCATAGTTTACATAAAAAGATTAGTATCAAAAAGAATATAAGATATTCTATTAATAATTACTTATATTGAGTGCATGTTGAAATGATATTTTAGACAGATTAAAATATATTATTAAAATTAATTTTACATTGTTTCTTTTCACTTTTTTAATGTGGCTACTAGAACACTTAAAATTATACAAGTGGCTCACATCGTATTACTATTGGACTAGAGGAGGAAGGAACGGAAGTGAAAAGTTGTTACCAAAAGTTAACCAAACAATTGTTAAATTTTCACATGTAACTTTGTAACTAGGAACTGAATCCCTCAACATGTTGGCTAAATAAAAAAATTTAAGTGTACATCTTCAAATTTTTTTATACATTTAAATTCATTAGATTTTTGTGTGCAGGTTCACAGAATATAGATTTGATATCAGAGAGTCGGAATATAAAGAGAAGGCCAGCGGAGCTAAGTAGCTAAGGACGTTGCTTTCAACACGTGAGTATCAGTGCTTTATAATACTTTGCAGGTTCTGAATCCCAAGTTCAAGTTGCTAAGTTGCTTACCAGGGTACTTTTCCAGTTCCTGAAGTTTGGACTCATTGATATCTGTGGCTATGACTTTGGCACCTTCTCTTGCAAAAGCCTGGTAGACACAAAGTACAAATAAATCCTTTGTTTACCTGATTAAACTGCTCTCATGAATAGAAAGTCATTTGGCCCTTTTCCTCTTTATCTTATTTCCACTGTTTTTTTTTTTTCCCCCTATAAAACAGGTGGAATTTCAAACTATTTAGTGTCATTCCTGTCCCACTGTTACTATTTTTATTTCTTTTTATCATTAATTACAACATGACATACATTGTGCTTGTCATCTGACTTTGTCCCTTTAAATAATATCAAACAAAATTGTGTTTTCTAAAAGTCATAATTCTGTTTTTAACATCTCTCAAAATACTGCTATTCTGTGATGAAAGATCACATGCATTTCTGAGCAGATGACTAAACTCCAAATAATAAGAGACAAATGGGCTATTTCAATACTTTTCCTCCTAAGAGCATACTTGTGCTTTCATAAATGTCAAGCTGTAGCTTTCTATTATACTTAAGGTGCATCATGAGGTCAGGTGGGGGGTATAATGTGGGAAAAATTGACATAAACCAGGAGACAACGGTCATCTAACCATCTCATAACTCTGGCATCCTATATCTCAACTGCCATGATTTCAGAACACTATGCACCCCTGTAAGGCCCCTGCAGTAAATTTATAGTGATGCAGAGAAACTGAGGCAGAAAAATAAGTTTCTCAGAGTCAAAGGTTGTTATTGATGTCACATAATAAACATGTGAGGTATTCATTCCTTCATCTGCCTGGGGTCAGGAGTAGGGACTTATTTGTTTATTTTGTAACTTAAGACAGAAGCAAAAAAGTAAAAAAAGTAGACTAGAATTAAATAACCATGGCATAAACCCACATAATTTAATACCTCAAAAGTTAATAAGCAAACAACAAAGATAATAACTTACTAAGGCAGCTGCTCGCCCGATCCCCTGAGCAGCAGCCGTCAGGACAATGATTTTCCCATCAAGTCGACCCATAGTGGAACCTGCGGTTTAATCTAAGGACAAGTGACTTTAATGGGTTACACTGTAGCACCGGGTCCTGTGCAAGCAGTAACACTTCGAATGGAGACTTCAATGTGCTCCTTTAAGAACTTGAAGACAGCCCCTCTGTGCGAGTAGTCCCATCATCTGAATCCTCCAAGAACGATTACTCTAGATACCCAGCACTGAACACCAAAAACACTCAGCATAACCCACTGACGTGATGACTGGCACGACGGGCACTGGACTTTAGCTCACCTTTGGCTTCCTTCGGCACCCAGAGAGGACAGCCTCTGACGCTGACACGGTGCTCACTACCACCGCCGTCCTCCCCACCGCCCCCACACACATTGCTATGGCATCGCCTGTGTCCTCACTACTCAGGGCCGCGTCTTGAATAACCTTCTGGAAACTTTCGTGGAGGGTTGCACTATCAATCCCTTATGGCTCTTCTTGTCCCTTGAAAAGATTTCATAGATGGCTTCAGCGATTCACTGAACGAAAGGGATGGAAATCAAATCATGTCCAATACCCTTGTTTTACATTTCAGGAAACTTCTTGGACCTGCCCAAGGTCGTAAAGCCAGTCAAAGGCAGAGCCAGAACTAAACTTAGACTCCTCACTCTTTTGCTATGTGAACAATGCTTCTAATCCTCTTTTAAAGTTTAAACATGCAGTAGTAACACTTTAACAAAACATAATCAGTAATTTCCAAAAGGGGGACATTGAGAAACTCTTGACATAGCGGCAATGTGATGTGCACAGGGTAATCGGTCAATGCCTGCGCTGGGCGAGAAATGACGGTGAGAGGAAGGGCTGGTGATGCGGCTGGGGCCGGGGAAGAGTAAAATGACATCGAATGAGGCTGTCTTCAAGGACACAGGTTCCTGCTCTTGCCCAGCTCTGTCCTTGATGTGTGCCTCTGACCTTATACCAGCTCACAAGGTGGCTGCTCGGTCCCAGGGCATCATATCTGTATTCTACACACACAAAAAAGCGAGGACCAGAAGCCAAAGGGCCTTTCCGAGAGGGCTCGCCTTTCTATTCACAAAGGAGGAAGCCCTCCCCGGAAAGTCTTACCTACATTTCACTGCCCACCTCTGTGACACTTGAGCAGCTCCAGCAGCAAGTGAGGCGAGGCCAGCCCTGATAAAGTGACAAGCAGGGGGACAGTGATTTGGAGGGTGTTGAGTGAATGAAGTCAATACTCCACACGCATAACCGGCCTGCACAATCGCTCTGCCTAACTGCCTCCTGATAGAGTGCAGGAAGCTAGCCTTTCTTTTGACATTTATCTCCATTCTCTACGGCTTTATTTTATTTTTTAGCAGTCTGAGGATGTGAGGTATAGGAGCTACAAGTTTTTTTGTTTGGGGTTTTTTGTTTTGTTTTTCAGTTTTGTTGTTTTTTTGTTTTGTTTTGTTTTTTGAGACAGGGTCTGGCACTGTCGCCCAGGCTGGAGTGCAGTGGCGTCCTCATAGCTCACTGCAACCTCGAACTCCCGGGTTCAAGGGCGCCTCCCGCCTTGGCCTCCCAGAGCTCTGGGACCACAAGTGTGAGCCCCCCCGCGCCCCGCCCTTCCCCCCTGCCCCTGTCTTTCTTTTTCCTTCCTTTCTTCTTCTTTCTTGTTTTTTTTTTCTTTTAAGCCTGCACACTTTGGTCCAAGCTCCACATACTGAAGGGCTAGTTACTCCTACAGGCGACGGGGATTGAAGAAATCATGCAAAGGGCGTGAGGATGAAACGCAGCCGCTGCCGCGGAGTCCGCCCGAGCCGCCCTGCAGGCGCCGCGCTGCGCCGGCACCGAGTGCGCATGCTCGCCACGGCCGCGTTGCCGGGAGACCCGGCCCCTCCCTCCCTCCCCGCCGAGCTCGCCCCGCCAGGCGGACGCTCGCCCGAGGCGCCGCAGTCCAGGCCTCTGTCAAAGGTTTAGCCAGGAATCTTTGACCGCCCCCCTCCCCCAAGGAAGCACTTGTTGAACAACTGCTGAAGCACAAAGCAACCTTTTTGCTCACTCTGAACCCTTAGCGGGTCTCTGTCTTTCTGGGACCAGATTTTAGAGCCAAAGCCTTAACATTAGATAAACTGCATTCTCCAACTAAAACGAATTTTTTTGGAAAAATGAGTGCAAGCGACTTAAAATGGCAAAACGAGACAACTCTCAATAAATCCATGGCGTTCTTAGTCTGATTATTGTAATCAGCACGTTAATTTTTGATTAGCAGAGACACAAACAGAGCATGTTCAGAAACTCTAAATGTTTTCATGAGACAGGAAGAAAAATGTCCACTTAGAGACTGTAAAAATCCTCTTTGCTTTGGTGAAAAACTTATAAATATGCCAGAGTTTCAAACTCGTTAAAAACCCAAGTTTATCCTGATCTAACCACTAAGATTAATCCTGAAATGGGCAAATTTCATAACAAAGCAACATCTGAAAATTAAGTCTCCCCCTTTCTCCAGTCCAAAGTTTCATTTAAAAACGATTAGGAAATCTTACTTTAAAGCAGCGAGTGGATGGCGTCTTCAGGATCTTCCAAACTTGAGACCTTTGTGCACAAGTCAGTCAGGCGCTTCATAATGCAAGCTGGGATTTGTAGTTCAGGCTCCTTCCGAGCTTAACGTTCGCCTTCTTTCGACGTCGCCCGGTCGGCACCCTTTATGGATGTACGTGCCGCCATCTAGTGGAGCTCGGGCAGAACTGTTAACTGTTAACTAACTGTTAACTGTTAACTTCCCATCAGAAGGTGCACGTGGAAAGCGCTTTCATTAATACAGCTTATTTAGGATATGGAAATCGTTTCCTCCGCTTTAGCTCAAGTCTCTGTCATTTGTTTGTGCCTACTGTGTGCTGTTCTGGGGAAGTCATGATTTTATAAGCCAGAAACTGCATGTGAAAGATAGCAGAGCAACAAGGTAGAAGGAACCTAGCACACTGGATTCTGGAGACTTCCTGGTGTTTGACCTGAGGACTAAACTCCAGTCTTTTTCTTTTGCTCAAAATTCCTTCCGAAGGAGGCCAGATGAGTCATGCCTACGAATGATAAAATCTCAGTAAACAGGTTTTTATGATGTTTGTTTCCCAACCTGATTCTGGTATAGCATCATGTGATAGATAAAAGACCCTTAAACATTCCTTTCAGCTGATTCCTGGTCTTTTGGACAAAACCTAACTCTTTCAGCCAATGGTCAACTAAAGAATCCCTAAATCCACCTATGATTTGTAAGCCCCCACTCTGAGATGTCCTGCCTTTTTGGGCCGAACCAATGTATGCCTCCCATGTACTGATTTATGACTTTACCTGTAACCCCTATCTCTCTGAAATGTATAAAACCAAACTGTAACCCAACCACAGTGAGTGCATTTGCTCAAGGCTTCTTGAGAGTGGCTCCAGTCCATGGTCCTCAAATTTGGCTCAGAATAAACCTCTTTCAAATATTTCAGAGTTTGTATTTTTTCCGTCCACAGACCTAGATTGTTTTGAGGAAGGGAAATAAAAATTCCCTTGTGTTTCAGGTGAAGTTCTGATGCTGGGTAGTCATGCTTAGCCTGTTCTAACACCGATGCAGGTTTAGTAACAAAGCACAGGCAGCCTGACTACACCAGGGGTAGGGCCAGGAGCACGTGGAGCTTGAACGGAAGTGTGGAGGCTGGAAAGGGAAGAACAGGTTGGGTGATAGCAAAAAACCATGTTTGGCTGAATACTACAGAGACATAAGGCCAGAAAGAAAGGACTAGATCTTGTGAGCCCTCTAGGCTAGGATAGTAACTTTTGTTGTCGCAACCACAAGGGGGTTTCAGTCTAGGTCTAGTTGCTTGTCACACAAAGATTTAATTATTGAGATGAGAACTGTCAAGGAAGAAAGGAATTTTTTTTTTTTTGAGACAGAGTCTCTCTCGCCTGGAGCGAGTGCCGTGGCGTCAGCCTAGCTCACAGCAACCTCAAACTCCTGGGCTCGAGCAATCCTACTGTCTCAACCTCCCGAGTAGCTGGGACTACAGGCATGCGCCACCATGCCCGGCTAATTTTTTCTCTCTATATATGTTTTTAGCTGTCCAGTTAATTTCTTTGTATTTTTGGTACAGACGGGGTCTCGCTCTTGCTCAGGCTGGTCTCGAACTCCTGAGCTCAGAACGATCCGCCCGCCTCGGCCTCCCAGAGTGCTAGGATTACAGGCATGAGCCACCGCGCCCAGTGGAAGAAAGGAATTTTTAATACGACAGATGTCTCACTGGGAGAATGGGAGAAGCTGCCTCAAACCCGTCTCTCTGCCTCTTGACTAAGGGGAGATCATGGGCTTTTAAAGGCGAGGCTGTATGCATTGCCGGCAGGTTGGGAGGGATGGTGAATCTTGGCATCAGGGAGTCTGCCCTGGGTACTTCGGAATCTCAACTTCATTGTCTGGCGGAAAATCCATCATTTTTGGGAAACAATTCAAAGGTCATGTAGTGAGTTAAGGGAGAGGATTATATAGCGGTCATTGAAATTTGTTCAGTGGGAGCCCAGCTACACATGAACTTTGCTTAATATAATCGAGCAGAGTACTGTGTAGGTTATTTGTACAGGTGCTATATAAATTGATTCACTCAACACCCATCCAACTCACTTTCTCCTCCCCGTTTTCATTATCAAGGCTAGAAAACAACTCTCAAATTCCCAGCCTCCTTTGCTCTGGGAGGCCAAGTAGCACAGATCTGGCCAATGAAACACAGGTTGAGTTTTCTGAGGAGGGCTTCCTTCTTAAATAAAAAGGTGAGCTCTCTCTGAAAGTCTTTTGGCTTTTGCTCCTTCCTTTCTTTTTGGTTTGAATGTGGATATGACATGACACCTTGGGACAGAGCTGCCACTTTGTGACCTGGTATGAGGTCAAAAGTGTTAGGGCCTAGAGACCATGGGCAGCAAATAACCAGCCATTAGCTTCTGTATTATGCTTGCTTGCTTAAGAAAGTGGAAAGTTTTCAGCTGACCCTTATCTGACCCCAAACCTGCCATCTCACCTTCATTAGGGCACCTAAGAATGTAAGGAAGAAAACGGTGCCTTTCACACAGCTGTCCACAAGATAAAATAGTAACCTGGGCCAGAGGGTCGGAACGCCCCGGAGCACTGAGCCGCCCAGCAGTGCTTCCTGTGTGGAATGTGATATGGCTTGGATGATGAGATGTCAAATGTATTTTAGCTAAAATTAATGTTGTTATACTTGCTTCCAAGTAAAGTTGCAGCTGTGACTTGTAACTCCTACGGAACTCATCTAAGAAAAGGGGAGAATTCCCAAAACCTCCCAGACCATGTCGGCCCAAGATAAGATTGCACCATGGTTAGGACTAACGCTTTTTTGCTTCTGTAACTGTGCTTATGCAAGCAATTAGATGATTTATCAGCATGTGGTTTTTGTCTTCAAAAGAGCTGGCCTGTCCTGGCCCGGGACTGCTCTCTGTGCAGCCGTCTGTGGTGGTGCAGAGGGTAGTCACTGGCCAGCTAATAAAGACTCATAATTTGGCTCAGTTTCGGTCTTAAGTGGTCTTTTCTCGCACTTCAAACCGTAACAAAAAGTACACTTTAAGGACAGAGCAGAGCGAGAGAAGGAACCTGTTTCCTGGGAGGCAGCCTCAAGGCAACGGCCCTCGACTGACTCCTCTGGACTTCTTATGTAGGGAAGTAAACTTCTTTAGGCCACTGTTTTGCAGGTTTTTTGTTACTCGGAGCTAAGTGATTCGTAACAGTCACAGTGGTTAAGAACAAAGACTGTGGAGTCAGAAAGACGAGGGGAAGTCCCGTATCTTTCCCTCACTAGCTAATTGAGTCAGTCGCTGAAATCTCTAACCCTCTCGAGTTTCTGTTCTGTGAATGAAGGTAAGATAGCACCCACCTCAGGCCTGTGGTGAGGACGAAGGACTCAGCATGTGAACCCATTAACACAGTGTTTACCACACATGTATTTACTAAATGTTAGTGATTATTATTTTTATGGAAGACGTTGCCAGAGAAACTTAATTATAACGTATGGTAAAATCGCCCTTTTCAATTTTCTAAAAATCCTGTCTTAGTTTCCGCATGTGTCCATGTAAGGCCTTTTGTAAAATTGTCCCTTCTTGTTCCCCTGCAACTTCGAGTACTAACAACCCTTCCTTTGACTTTTGAGCTTTTGGAACACACTTTTTGTGAACATGAGAGTTCTCTCATCAAAACCAACTCCAATACTTCTTCTCGTTGTAGCTTCTTTGCATACAATAATGCTTACTCTATGCAGCCCTTATGGAGGGAACTGCAGTCACTCAATGGGAAAACATCAATGCAAAGAGAATAATTGACTCCTAGGTGGCAGGGTCCAAGTGATGACGCTCAACTGCCAAAGACAAAGTGGGCGTAGCTACCACATGGACAGCAGAGGTAGAGCAACAATTAGAGTAGTTTGGCTCATGTAGATGTATAGCATTGTCTAGATAATCGTGGTGTTCCTAGAAGTGAAATAGACAGAAATCCTACTAAATTCTTATAGGCAGAAAACTTCCACATCAAGTGAAAAAAAAGTCTAACTGGAATCATAAAAACAGAATCACAGCCCCAGAGTTAAGCCAGTTTATGGACTCAGAGCCCCTTGAATGAAGAGGAAGCCAGGTCCCCTCTGGAAAGAACCCCAGTACGCTACTGAAAATTTATGCTGGTAATCCTTCCCCCAGCCTTCCCCAAGGGAACCTATGGCTTTTTACCTGGGTCGTAACTGTGCATCAGGGAAAAGGAAATAATCACTTCGTTCAGGGACTACTGGGCATTGGCTCCGAACTGCCACTAATTTCAGGAGACTCAAAACATCACCGTGACCCTCCAGTCAGAGTAGAGGCTGATGAAGGTCAGATGATCAATGGAGTTTCAGCTCAGGTATGACTCACAGTGGGTCCAGTGGGTGTCTCCTTTTAGGAGACAGTTCTTGGCCTGTTACTGGGCCTTGGTAGAAACTGAACCCACCCTGTGTTCATTTCCCCAGTTTTTGAAAGCACAGTTGGAATAGATACACCTAGCAGCTGGCAGAATCCCACACTGATTCCCTGACCTGTGGAGTGAGGGTTATTATGGTAGGAAAGGCTAAGAGGAAGCCACTATGGTGGCCTCTACCTAGGAAGGTAGTAAATCAAAAGCAATACTGCATTCCCAGAGGGATTTCAGGGATTAATGCCACCATCAAGGATTTAAAACATGCGGGGGTGGTGACTTCCACCACAATCCCCATTCTTCTCTCCCATTTGGCCCGTGCAGAAGACAGATGAATCCTGGAGAATGACAGTGGGTTATCAGAAGCTTAATCAGTGGTGGCTCCAACTGCAGCTGAGGTACCAGATGAGGTTTCATTGCTTGAGCAAATTAACGCATCTTCTGGTCCCTGGTCTGCAGCGATTGATCTGGCAAATGCCTCTTTCTTCAACCCTGTCCATAAAGTGCACTAGAAGCAGTTTGCTTTCAGCTGGCAAGGCCAGCAATACACCTTGGTCATCCTCTCCAGTCCTAGATCACAATTTAGTTTGCAGGGAATCTTCATGGCCTTTCCCTTCCAGAAGATACCACTCTGGTCCATTACATCAATGACATCATGCTCCTTGGACCTAGTGAATGAGAAGTAGCAACTGCTCCAGACTTGGTAAGTAAGACATTTGCATGTCGGAGAGTGGGAGATAAATCCAATTAAAATTCATGGGCTTTTTACCTCAGTGAAATTTCTAGGGGTCCAATGGTTTGGGCCATGTTGAGATAAGTCTTCTTTTTCTTTGAGACAGAGTCTCACTCTGTCATCCGGGCTAGAGTGCTGTGGCATCAGCTCACAGCAACCTCAAACTCCTGGGCTCAAGTGGCCCTCTTGCCTCAGTCTTTCGAGTAGCTGGGACTATAGGCATGCACCACCACACTTGGCTAATTCTTTTGCTATTTTTAATAGAGACAGGGTCTCACTCTTGCTCAGGCTGGTCTTGAACACCTGAGCTCAAGTGATCCTCCTGCCTTGGCCTGCCCAGAGTGCTGGGATTACTTGCGTGAGCCACCACGACTGGCTGAGCTATTTCTTCTAAAGTGAAGGATAAGTTGATGCACCTGGTTTCTCCTACAATCAAGAAAGAGGCACAAGGCTTCGTGAGCCTATTTCAATTTTAGAGAAAAGGTTTGGGTGTGTTACTCTGGCCTATTTACTAAGTGGCCTGAAAAGCTGCTAGTTTTGAGTGGGGCCCAGAACGGGAGGAGACCCTGCAACAGGTCCACACTGCTGTGCAAGCTTCTCTGCCACTTGGGTCATAGGAGCCAGCACACCCAATGATATTTGAGGTGTCAATGGTAAATAGCTGTTTGGAGCCTTTGGCAGCCCCCTATAAGTAAATAGCCTTTAGGATTTTGAAGCAAGGCCCTGCCGTCACCCACAGATAATTATTTTCCTTTTAGGAGACAGTTCTTGGCCTGTTACTGGGCCTTGGTAGAAACTGAATGCTTGACCATAGGCCACCAAGTTACCATGTGACCATAGCTGCTTATCATGAACTGGGTGTTATCTAACACACCAGCCATAAAATTTGGGCATAAACAGCAACGTTCCATCGTCAAATGGAAGTGGTATATAAATGATCAGGCCTGAACAGGTCCTGGAGTTCCGTGAAGAAGTGGCCCATGGTCACCACTCCTGCTCTACTGCCCAGCCTACACCCGTGACCTCATGGGGAGTACTCCATGATCAGGTGACAGAGAAAGAGAAAACTAGGGCCTGGTTTACAGATGGGTCTACATGATACGCAAGCACTGCCTGAAAGCCGACCGCTGTAGCACAGCTGCTCCTTTCTGGGACATCCCTGAAGGACGATGGTAAAAGGAAATCTTTCCAGTGGGCAGAATTTAGAGCAGTGCACCTGGTTCTGTACTTCGCTTAGAAGGAAAAATGGCCAGATGTGCAATTACATGCTGATTCCTGGGCTGTGGCAATGGTTTGGCTGAATGATCAGGACCTGGAAGGGATATGATTGGAAAATTGATGACAAGTGTGGGGAAGAGGGATGGGGGTAGATGTAAAATGATGAGAAATACACGTATTGATTTCTGCCCCCAGTTTCTGACACATAACTCCTAAATCCCTTGGATACCAGGTGAAGGGATCACCCAGATCCCTGGGTGATAGGCACCTATTTCGTTCTAATGAGGCAGCTTAGAGGGCTCCTGGGTGTGGGAGAACCCAGGAATGGGAGCTGGTTGACAAGGGAACCAACTATGTGATTAGAAGGTTGGAACTTTCATCCTGACCTCCAGGGAGGGGAGAGAGACTGAGGGTTGAGTTAATCACCCATGGTCAATGATGTGATCAATCATGTTTATGGAATGAAGCCTCCATAAAAATCCAAAAGGACTGAGTTTGGAGGGCTTCTAGATAGCTGAATGTGTGGAGATTCCTGGAGGGTGGCAGACCCAAAGAGGGCATGGAAACTCCGTATCCCTTACCACGTGCCTTGCCCTGGGCATCTCTTCCATCTGGCTGTTCACCTGCACCTTGTAAAACCCTTGTAATAAACTGGTAAATGTGTTTCCCTGAGTTTTGCGAGTTGCTCTAGTAAATTAACCAAACTCGAGGATTTGCAATATCAGCCTAGAAACATACCTTGTTTCCAGCAGATAAGTGTTACAGTTGAGAGATGCTTTACTATGAGTCACCTATAAAATTTTCAGTTACAAATTGCTAATAGATAGAGAACAATATTGATAATGTATTTTTTTTTTTTTTTTTTGAGACAGAGTCTCACTCTGTTGCCTGGAGCAGAGTGCTGTGGCGTCAGCCTAGCTCACAGCAACCTCAAGCTCCTGGGCTCAAGCAATCCTCCTGCCTCAGCCTCCTGAGTAGCTGGGACTACAGACATGTGCCACCATGCCCGGCTAATTTTTTCTATATAGATTTTTAGTTGTTCAAATAATTTCTTTCTATTTTTAGTAGAGACAGGGTCTCACTTTTGCTCAGGCTGGTCTCGAACTCCTGACCTTGAGCAATCCACCCGCCTCAGCCACCCAGAGGGCTAGGATTACAGGCGTGAGCCACCACGCCTGGCCTGATAATGTGTTCTTATAATACGGAAATAATAATTTTAATGTCTTTATGTTGCCTCATTTTAAGATCATGATAAACAGAAATGCTCACACCTGAAATGAGTATCTTGGAAGATTCAATTAAGTGGCTTACTTTGATGGTTGATACCAGATTTTCCTGATGAAGTGAAGTGTATTGCTGTACCCGTAACACTTCTCCTTCAGTAGCTTTTTACACATGTTAGTTGGTATAATTTTCCTTTTGTGCATGTCTGTTTAACTTAAATCTGAAAATATTTCAATCTCTAATTTTTTTATTTTTATGTTCGTTCAAGTCTTTAGAGGCATCTACTTTTAATTATATCATAACTTAGGAAAAATCAGGTGAGCTTCAGCGAAACTACATTTCATTTAATCTGCCTACTAGTATTTATAATTTACTTTGAATATTTTGTAAATATTTATTATTTGCTGGTAATGTTCATTTCAAGGTTCGAGGACTATCATTTGAATATAACTTTGTCCAATACAAGGATTATTATAGCTATCTGTGACTGATTAGTTTGGTATGAGATTCCCATTTTCAGAGCAGTGAGGTTGCGACAGGATTCACATATCATGGGAATGAAGTGGGGAGGGGGAGGGAGTTGTAGGAGCTGAGGTCAGGAGGGAGGTGGAGGCCAGAGTACCTAGGGCCCATGGGTCCATTGGAATTTTACTTTTATTCTAAAATAGGAATCTATTGGAAGGGTTTGAGCAGAGGATTGAATTTGTGAGGAATTCTGAAGTTGATTCGAGCTTCTAATAAAAAAAGAAAGAAAAGAAAGAAAACATTTAACAGTGAGTAATTTACCACCACCTGTCCCACCCACATACCTATGAAGTCATTTCGAGACTTCAGTGGGTTGTTAAGCATTTCACATTCATCAGGGGAGGAATGAATGGTGGACTGAAATTGTCATCTGAGTAACAGAATACCAATTTGGCAGGAAGATGACACCTTCTGTGGTGTCCTTAACTGAATTCAGTGATAAACAGGAATGTGTACACACAAGGAAAAGAAGGAGAACCAATGTATGTGGTGATATTTTTTGAAGTATATATGTTAGGATTCAATATTAACATAATTTAATAATGAGGTGATTTATAATATTAGTAACAAAACTGTCTTATCAGGCAGTTCAGAGACAACTTGGGCAATAACTGGCTGATGTCGTACACAAACTGTCTAGGTCCCAGACTTGGCTAGAAATTGTCACGCTCATTTAGAAGATGAGGGCCAGGATTCAAAGAAGGAATTAAGTCAGATCACAAGTCAAGTATGTATGAAATTTAACATATCAACAGTTCATCTAGAGCAGGTTCAATAATATACAGTATTTTAGGATACTAGGTTCAGTGGACAGCTTTCTTTTATATTTTCCTTATGATTAGTTTTATTACAATTTTTTATCTTTACAATGCACTTATTTCTTAAACTGTGACTTTTATTCTGCCATTGCTTTTTGTAATTACATATATATATATATATACACACATATTTTCTTATACTGTGTACTCTTAGGAAAATTGAGGATTATACATCATTCTTCACAGAAGTTGAAAGAATTTTTTTTTCCCATTAAACAGTATTTTTTAGTGATTTCTCTATTGCCATGGTGAGGCAGGCCAGATTAAATCAGAGGATAATGTCTAAGGGAATATTCCAGAACATAGTCTTATTTACTACCTTCACTTTTGTGACTTGATACAGAATCTGTGTATACTTGAAAGTATATCCATGTGAAATCATGGATTTCAGGTTAACTTGTACAGAAAGGCTGTTATACTGTTTTTCCAAATGCAAATGTTTTAGGGTAATATACAACCTTTTCACAAGTTTAGGTGCCTTCATTTTCATTTGATTTACATTGTGTTGTAAAAGCGTAGAGATATTCAGGTCATGTATAGCACATACGTCAAAACAGAGAATTAAGAAAATTATCCAGATCCTGCTCTTGGATTTTTACTGAGGTCTCGTTCACATACCATGGAGTTCACCCATGTGTCTCTTAGTATATTCACGGAGTTGTGTAACCGTCACCACAATCAATTTCAGAACATTGTCATCACAGTGAAAAAAAACAACCCTGCATCCCATAGTCATCACCTCCGCCCTCATCTTATCCCCCCTAAATTCCCCAGTCCTAGGCAACCACCATCTACCTCTTGTTTCCATAGATTTGCCTGTTATGAGCATTTCCCATAATGGGGTCACACGGGATGTAGTCCTCTGTGACTGGCTCCTTTCACACAGCGTGTTTTCAGGGTTCATCCATGTTGTAGCGTGTGTCACTAGTGCATTTCTTAATATTGTCCAATAACATTCTATTGTCCAGTGACTCATTCATCATTTGATGGACCTTTAGTTTGTTTCCACTTTTTGGCTATAATGTGTAATATTGCCATGAACATTCATATGTAAGTTATTATGTGAATGTATGTTTTTATTTCCCTGCCACTGAATATTATCCTCAGAGTTAGTTGGTGGATTTCACCATATTTCTGCCTTTCTTGTGCTGTCCTTGCTCCTTTTCAGTTTCTGGTCACCTGGCCTCATGCATTCAGACCTGGTGCACAATTTCCCCTTCTTCATGAAGCTTTTCTGACTGTTCTGACTTTCATCGATCTTATGCTTCAGCACTTGTGGTCTAGTCTGTGCAGAATAAGTTGGTCCTTCATTTTGCATTGCTTTGATTTTTTTTTTATGAGAGTTAATCTTGTCTAATTATAAACTTGCCTAAGGGAGGAGTAATATCTGATATGCCTGTCCCTTATCCTTATATAAATTGAAAATATTCTATCTTTACAGTTGTTAGGGTAAAATTAAATAGTTCATACCATACCAAAATTTTTTTCTCTGTGAGACTGATGTAATAACATTTTATTCTAAATGTATTTTAAGCAACAAAATATAAAATGGAAACTGCTTCATCTGATAGGGAGAATTGTTCATTTAAATGCTCATGTCTTTCTCGCTATAAAAAAGAAAATTTAAATTAGCCTTCCTTTATTACATAGTCAGAACTGGAGTTTGTAGATGGATACTGATTTACCAACTGAAGAGCTCTGGCTGTAGCCTTTCCGATCTGCCATACCGTGTTACATCAATCTGGTCATCAGAGTGCTTGCTAACGCAGCCCAGAATAGGTCATTGCTGAGAATGAATCAATCCAGGCACCTTGATTTAGCAATAGAGTCCAGTGTTTTCAGGTCAGTGGCTTTAGCCTGCCTCTGATGGTCATGTCATTTCCATACTACTTGATCTTGGATATGCTCTGTGCACTGTAGTACGTGATCATCCCACTGAGTACTGCAGAGATGCTACAGAGACAAATAAGCTATGAATTCTTTTTTTTTTTTGAGACAGAGTCTCACTCCATTGCCCTGGCTAGAGTGAGTGTCATGGTGTTAGCCTAGCTCACAGCAACCTCAAACTCCTGGGCTCAAGCGATCCTCCTGCCTCAGCCTCCCAAGTAGCTGGGGACTACAGGCATGTGCCACCATGCCCGGCTAATTTTTTCTATATATATTTTTAGTTGTCTGATTAATTTCTTTGTATTTTTAGTAGAGATGGGGTCTCGCTCTTACTCAGGCTGGTCTCGAACTCCTGAGCTCAAACAATCCGCCAGCCTCGGCCTCCCAGAGTGCTAGGATTACAGGCGTGAGCCACCGCGCCCGGCTATGAATTCTTATAAGTGGACAGAAGTACTGCCAGCTAGTGGAATTGGCGACAGTTCTAGGAAGTATAGGGATGTATTCTGGACCTCATGCTTCCTATTTGATGCCACTCTCAGTAGAGTGATGAATGATTCAGTGCAACTGTAGGAGACCACTTCCATGGGCAGGCCACCTACCTAAAATATAAAATTTTGTTAGACCATAAAATAAAATATGTTAACAGTAAATATTACATATCGCTTGCTATGTGCCTCATCCTTTTCCAAGTACTTTAGGTATATTCCCCAATTTAATCTTTTCCACATCCCAGTGAGGAGGATACTATTATTCTCTCCATTTATAGATGAAGAAGCTGAGACATTAATTTGACGTTTGTGCTCAAGGTCACATACCTGGGAATGGTGGAGCTGGTGTTCAGACTCAGGTCTTCTTTCCTGTGTATAGACCCTGCCTCTCAAACTATTCCATGAAACATCTCATTGCCATCTAAAGCATCAACGCCACTGAGCCGTCTGGCTAAAAATAAAGACATGCTCCCCTCACTCTACTGGGAGCTGGGGAGTGCTATGCCCTTGTGTAGTAATGCGTAGAATTCTAGCTTTTCTTTCTCTTTTCTCTGTATAGTGGACTCCGAGAGAACACTGTGTCTCTCTATGAATACAGACAGTTACCATTTACCAACTTGTATCTGTATACTTTCTCTTATTTAAGAAAAAAACACTTTGTATGGTCATATTGGTCAGCAAAGCAAGGCTTTGACATGGTTGGGTAGGTTAAGTGGGCATTTCAACATGGTTTCTCCTTTGGCATGTTTAATTTTGAGGTTTAACAGTCATCCTCACAGTTTAAGATGACACTTTAAAAATAAATCCCCGCCCTAGTGATGAGGTGAGCCCTGCCACGCGATGGGAAAGTCAGCAGAACCATAGGGTCTGACTTGGAATCGACATTCTCTATTACACTTTTGATGCTGTTTATTTTTAAATTGTCTTTTTCTTTCCCTGAAAAGGAAAGATGATGCTCAGTATTAGATGTTGAAACTTTACAAGTTGCCTCGTTATAAAAAACTAAATGTGTACATGAAAATAAAATAAATTAAAATTACTGTTGAAGTGTTGGTGCTTGGAATACAAAACTATAAATGCTCACCATAACATAATTTTCTATCTTTTCCCATTTTGTCAATTTTCTAAATTTGAGTATTTGTCTGATATTATATAATTTGAAAACATGAATAATGTTGTATTTTCATCCTACAGCAGGGGTTGGTAAACTTCTGTGTAAAGGGCCAGATAGTATATTTTAGGTTTTGTGAGCCAGAAGACCCCTGTTGCAACAGCTCCATTGCAGGACAGCACCAAAGGAGCCATGAACAATATGTAGAATGAAGGGCTATGTCTGTGTCCCAGTAAAATTTAGCTACACAAATGGGTGATGGGCAGATCTGTATGGATTATTATTATTATTATTTTTAATTAAAAAGAGTGTCTTAGTCTATAAACAATTTTTCTGCACACCAAATTTTGTTTATCTATTCATGCATTGATGGAAATGTGGGTTATTTTCAAATGTAATTTTATTTAATTCTTTGTTTCAGCTACAAGAAACACAAGATCAGCTGAAAGAGAATGGCAGATGTGCTGAGAAGCTGCAAGATGACAGGAAAAAGTACAATTTCAAGCAGCATGAAAAATGACTTGAGTATTATAAAGCAAATAAGTGTTATAGTTTGAGAATTGTACCAGTTATGATAATAACGACATCTGTGTGAAGCTAAGGAAACATTTTGGCTTTAAGGTATTTTGAAATGTATACTTTTTGTACATTATTTCTAAATTTTACACATTTTCCATGGACACAGCTAGAAAAATGATACAGATGCCAAATCATCTATTTTTCAAATCTTTAGGAATTTATGTAATGATACCTTCAGATGTTTTGTCTGAAATTACATGATATTTTTAAAAAAATGATCTGAGATTAATTATTTTATAATGTATATTTTAGGCTCAAAATGGAAAATTCAAAATTAAAAGTTACCATCAAAGAGCAAGCAGACAAACTTGAGCAGCATGAGAAACACCTGTTAAGTGCACGTTCAGTAAGTCAATCTCTTACTTTCTGTCATACTGAAAAGGAATTTTATTTGTCTCATAGGTTAAGTATCTCTCATCCAAAATGGTTGGGCCCATAAATGCTTTGGATTTTGAAATATGTGTATATACATAATGAAATTTCTTGGGGTTGGGATCCAAGTCTAAATACAAAATTTATTTGTTACATATACACCTTATGCACAAAGTCTGAAGGTATTTTACATGATGTTTTTAAATGATTTTGTGCATGAAACAAAGGTTTGAGTGTTTTCACTGCAACTTGTGACATGAAGTCAGATGTAAACTTTTCCAGTTGCGGTGTCATGTTGACACTCAAGAAGATTTGGAGCATTTTGGATTTCAGGTTTTGATATTATGATGCTCAACTTTTAGTACAGATTATCCTTGACTTACCATGGTGTTACACCACAGTAAACCCATCATAAGTTGAAAATATCAGAAGATGAAAACACATTTAATACACGTAACCTACTGAACATCATGGCTTTGCCTATCCTACCTTAAACATTCTCAGAACACATACATTAGCCTACAGTGGGTAAAATCATCTAATACAAAGCCTGCCATATAATAAAATATTGAATATCTCATGTACACCATAATTGCTAGCCTGGAAAAAGGTCAAATTCAAAATTTAAAAAATACATTGATGTTGGGATGTGTCATAACATAGTAAAGTCAAAAAATTTTAACTTGAACCATTGTCATGATGTCAAAATTGCAATGGTTTCACATCATTATAAAGTCAAAAAATTGGAAGTCAGACCATCATAAGTCAGGGATGATTTGTATATAAGAATATTTTATAGAATTTGAAAAGTCTCATTGATAAAAAAGATTTACTCTATTTATAATGGTAGTACTTACTAGCAGTAGTGCAAGTCCCCTTGACTTTATAAGAAGCAATTGACTTAATTCCAAAAATGAATAATGTGGGCGGTAAGAGTTTAACAAAAAGGTTGTGATAGTGTAAAAGTAATATTTTATTAATATGTATGACACATTTTGTTTATCCAATTCATCTGTTTATGGACATGTTGGTTTTCCAAGTGTAAAATTTTAAAAATGTTTGGTTTAGGTGCAAAAATCCCCAGCAGATCAATTGACAGAGGCTATAAGATGGAACAAGAAGATGGAAGACCACATGCAAAAGTACAATTAAAAGCAGCACAAAAAATAACTTGAGTATTTATAAACCAAATAAGCAGCATAATATGAGATTATATCAGTTGTGATAATTACGTACATCTATGTGAAGCCAAGGGAAAGTTTTAGCTTTAAGCTATTTCAAAATGCATACCTTTTTTTTTTTTTTTTTGAGACAGAGTCTCACTCTGTTGCCCAGGCTAGTAGAGTGACGTGGCGTCAGCCTAGCTCACAGCAACCTCAAACTCCTGGGCTCAAGCAATCCTCCTGCCTCAGCCTCCCGAGTAGCTGGGACTACAGGCATGCACCACCATGCCCGGCTAATTTTTTCTATATATTTTTACCTGTCCAATTAATTTCTTTCTATTTTTGGTAGAGACAGGGTCTCGCTCTTGCTCAGGCTGGTCTCGAACTCCTGAGCTCAAATGATCCACCCGCCTTGGCCTTCCAGAGTGCTAGGATTACAGGCGTGAGCCACCGCGCCTGGCCAAAATGCATATCTTTTGTACATTTTTTCTAAATTTTGCACATTATCCACAAAATACAGCTAGAAAAAAAATGATACAGTTACCAAATTATCTTCTTTTCACATCTTTAGGAAATTACGAAATTATATTTTCAGATTTTTGTCCAGAAATTGCAGGGAGATGCCCACCCTCCCAGCAAAAAATCAGGTCCCTTTGGTAGGGTCATTGCAAAGGATAAGAAAATAATAGAAAATGGAAAATAATGGAAATAAAAGAATACACAGAGACGAAGGTATAGTTCTATAGATTTATAAAGATTATAGGCAAAGCGGGTACTCAGGGGGCCTTGGATCTCTCCGTCAATCTCAAAAGGCCATGAGTGAAGTTTTACATGGGCATTTATAGATTACAGTGATCAGTTGCCAGGGGTAACAGATTTACATAACAACAGGTAGTTCCTCTTAGGTTAACAGTTTTTCAAAAGGCTTCTTCAGATCCCTGAACTAACTCTTTCTATGTGAACAAATGGTTACAAAATCATTGAAAGGCTAACTTCTAAGTTCTAAGGTAAATTTATCACTCAACAGAGGGGTTAAACAGAGATATATTGGCTCCATATTTTCTTTATCAGGTTATTGTGGATGGAGACAGGTAGTCAGGAGTTTTAAGCAAGAACTGTCCCTTGGGCTAATTGCTTTTAGCCACAGGTGGCTGTTTGTCGGGTGGGCATTCTTTGATCAGCTCCCCTCCTGTGGCTCCTAGCAGACCTACCTTGCTTTACAAAACAAGTCTGAACCCCAGGTCTGAGAATCGCCGTGCCACTGTGAGATACAGCTGCTACCAATCTTTCAGAGACGCCCTCCTGAGGTGAAACAGCTTTCGATATGCAAACCAACATGTTCACATATTCCTTCAGGGCAAAGCTCTGCAAAACTCCTGAGATGTTTCTGTCTCCAATATGTTTATATTAATTCATATAATTTATATTAATTCACATAATATTAATTATATTAATGCATATAATTTATATTAATTCATATATTAATTCATGGATCAACAAGAAATCACTTGGTATTTTAAAAATTTATCTGTGATATTGTTTTAAAATATACATTTTAACCTTGAAAGTGAAAATTTAATATAAAAGCAAGCATCAAAAAGATAACAGACAACATTGAACAGTATGAGAAACAGCTGTTAAGTGCAAGTTCAGTAAGTCAATCTCTCACTTTCTGTCATAGTGAAAAGGAATTTTATTTCTCTAGTAGTACAGGTTAAGTACCCCTTATCCAAAATGCTTGGAATGAGAAGTGTTTTAGATTCTGGAATATTTGTATATACACAACAAACTATCTTGAGGATGGCATCCAAGTCTAAACACAAAATTTATTTATGTTTCATAAACATAAATTTTATTTAAGAACTGTTGTAGCTATATTTCAAAAGTTATGCTATGTTATGCTTTTATTTTCATTCAGTTCAAAATACTTTCTAGTTTCTCTTTTCAGTACCTCTTTGATGCGGGGTGGTTTAGATACACGTTTTTTAGTTTCCAAATACTTGAGTATTTTCCAGAGATATTTTTGTTACTCATTTCTGATTTGATTGCTTTGTGGTCAGGGAACATACTTTGTAGGACTTAACTGCTTTGGACTTAATCTTTTTCTCAAGATTTATTATATGGCCTAGAGGATGGTCTGTTTTGGTAAGTTCTCCATGGCTGCATGAGAAGCATGGTGTTGTTCAAGGCTACTCTATTCTTGCTGATTTTCAGCCTCTAGCACTTATTGGGTAAGGGATATTGAAATCTCAGACTGTACTTGTGATTTTGTCTATCTCTTTTTGCAATTCTATCAATTTTTGCCATGCACATTTTGAAGCTATTATGTTATTAGATGCATAAACATTTAGGACTGTCATGTTTTCTTGATTAATTGGACCTTTTATCATTGTGAAATGACTTTGTTTATTTCTAGTAATATTTTATTGCTGTGAAATCTACTTTGTAACTAATATAGCCACACCAACTCAGCCTTCTTGTGTCAAGTGTTAGCATGGTATATCTTTTTTCATCCTTATATCCAATTTGTGTCTTGACATTGAAAGTGCATTTCTTATAGGCAGCATGTATTTGGATCTTGCTTGTTTATCCACTCTGACAGTTAAACTTTTACTTAATGTTTTCAGACCAGTTTCACCTATAATGTGATTCGTGATATAGTTGGGCTTTTCTGTCATCATGCTGTTTGATATTTATTAGTTCCAGCTGTTCTTTGTTGTCCTTTTTTTTTTTTTTTTTTTTTTTTTTTTTTTTTTTTTTTTTTTTTTTTTTTTTTTTTTTTTTTTTTTTACTCTTTCTGCCTTCTTTTGGATGAGTCAAGTAATTTTTGTGATTTAGTTTTTCATCTCTTTCTTTGGGTGATTAGCTATAACTTTTTGTTTTGCTATGTTAGTGGTTGCTTTAGGATTTTGGGTATATGATTTAAACTTATCACAGTCCACCTTCAAGTAATACTGGTATTATGCCACATCATATATGGAATAAGAAAATTACAATGGTATACTTTTATTTCTTCTCTCCCAGCCAGATCCTTCATGCATCTCTGGGATTATAGTTTTCATTAAGTTGAGAAAGTTTTTGAGCATTTTTTCATCAACTTTTTGTTCTGTCTCTGTTCCTCCCTCTTTGGGGACATATATTACTTGCTTGAAGGCTTCTCAAAGGTCACAAATGTTTCAAATTTATGAATATTTTCTTTTACTATGTATAATCTTTGTTTAAATCTACTATCCAGTGTAGTTTAAATCTCTGACATTATAATTGGCATCTCTATGAGTTCAATTCGTTTCTTTTCAAAAATGTCTTCCACGTCTATACTTATCTTCTTGAGCTTTATTGGGATACAGTTGAGTTACTTATAAACAGCCTGATCCTTTCTGGTCTTGTTTTTGTGATATTTTGGGATAATATCCTATTTAAGAGGCACATCTTATTTCATGATTCATTGTCTTGTGAAGTCTGTGTTTTTCCAGCCTTTCTCATGGAAATGGATGCTTCCTGGCACAGTAAGCACCAGGCAAAATTTCCTCCAATTTCTTTAGATAATTTTTTTGCATGTTCTCAAGTAATTTCCTAGTATACATGCTTTGTTCATTACTTATGTACATGTACTTAAGAGGGGATCTTTGCAAATTTCCTGGGTTTTTTCCTGTACTGCTCTCTCCTCTCCAGTATTCTGTCCTGTGGTCTGTGTCTGCTTTGGTTTTTCCAGACTCTCAGCTTCATCACCGCAACTCGGGGAGTCTGGTACAGTCAATCTCAGTTTTTTCTCCATGTGTTATGTCCTAAAAACTCTGTCAAGGAAGGGAGCTGAGACAATTCTAAGGCTTTCTTCATTTGTTTCCTGTTTTTCAGGGATCTTTGTCTTCATTGCCAAAAGTCCACTGTTAAAAATCATTGTTTAATGTATTTATCTGTTTTATTTTATTTATTTTTTTGGTTGTTTCAGGTAAGAAGGAAAATCAGTACCTGTTCCTCTGCCTTGGCTAGAAGCAGACTGCAGTAGAGCTTCAGCACATGCCCTAGAGTGGCTAGAATGCTTTTCTTCCCCCTTTGCTTCACTGCTTGCTTCTCACTCTCCATTCCTCAGTGTAGCCATCTCTTCCTTGGAGACATCTTCCCTGGGCCCAACATGGACCAAATTGTCCTGTGTGATCACACAACTGTTTTCTTACAACATCTATCTGAATTTATAATTGTCACTTTTTTGTCTTTGTTCTTCATTACACCTAAAGCTAAATAAGAACATAGGTCTTGTCTGTGTGATATACCGAGCTTAGTATAATGTGTTCCCCATTGTTTCTGCTCAATATAAGTTTGATCAGTGTATGAATGAGGGTAAAAATGTGTCATCCTTTATATACAAAAAGTACTCATATATTTTATTTCTATCTTTTTCTCTCTGGTACAGACCCTTTTAGCCTATTCAAAATCTAGAATGCAGTTCTTTCATGTGAAAGAATAGCTGAAATTAACAAAAATTACTGTAAAAAACTTATAGAAAATATTTTAAAAAATGGACACTAAGGTTAGTGTGCTTCAAAAGTAGCTATTTGAAACAAAAGAAAAAATCAGAGTTAGAACATCGAAAGTTTGAATGGAAACGAAAACTGCCGTTTGAGGTATGACATCTTAGTTTTAAAATGTTTGAACTACTTACTTTTGACTAAAAATACACTGGGAGAATTTTTGAAATTGCTGACTTACTTTCTGGGATTTAACAGGGGAGAAATCATCTTAGTCTTGTGGAGGTAAAATTCTTAGAAATAATAGAACAAACTCTTAACTGTGAATATATCTACTAATAATTAAATGCATATTCTTTTAAATTACAATTTTAATAGCTATTTTAGAAGTTCACCATAGAGAAATCACATTATTTATTTAACAAATTGAATTTGGGGTTTTAAATTGTTTATTTTAGTCAATGCTGCAAGGGAACATTTTTACAGAAATCTCTTTCTACTTTTCAAATTATTTGCTTTGAATAAATTTTTCAATATAGAATTATTTGGTTAAAGTAATCTTATAAAAACATCTTTGATCAAGTTTTCTAAATTATTCTCAAGAAAGTTTATACAAACTTACAATTCAACCTACAGAGTATGAATTAATTATTGTTCTCAATCCAGAAGAAATTTCTTTAAAAACATCAAAATTAAAAATTCAAAACATATTGAAATTGAGATGGTTTCACACTATTGTAAACTCAAAAAATTCTAAGTTGAAGTATCAAAATTATGTCAAAATTGCAATGGTTTTGAGAAATTGTAAAGTTGATAAATTATAAGTTGGATCATTAGAAGTCAGGGACTGTCTGTGTTTAAGAGTGTTTTAGACAATATTAAAAGTCTCATTGACAATATATTTATTGCATTCATGCTGATATTACTTGCTACTAGCAGTGCAAGTCTTTTTGATTTTACAGAGTAAACTGACTGAATTCATAAAATTAATGGTTTTGGTGTTAATATTTTAAAAAGATTATGATAGACTGAAAATAGTATTTTATATATATTGCATTTTACCTCTTCATCCATTGATGGGCATTGGGTTCATTTCTATGCTTTTGCTATTGAAAATATTGCTGCTGTGGACATGGGTACACAACTCTCTGAGTCCCTGCTAATATTTTATAATATATATTTTAAAATTCTAAGAGAGATTTGAGTAATGATTCCAGAATTCTAAAATTCTCTTATAATCTAAACGCTTCAGTGAGATTTTGAGAATAAATTGATTTCCATGTTGTAATTTGTATTGCCCATCTAGAATGGGTAGTAGGTCATTATGCAAGATTGTTTCTCTGAAGGAATGTGTTTTACTCTTTGGATTTTAAAACAGAAATGAGATGCCAAGGAAAAGGTAGAAACAGCTGCTCTGGCCGGGTAACATAGTGCTGTGCTCCTAGCATTGAAAATTCAGAAACTAATTTTTTTTTTACCTTTCACTGGTGTTCATTGGTCTTTCCAAGGCTTAAAAATATGATATCAGAAAAGACTGATATATGTTCCGGGATACTATAATTTACTGATGTGGAGTGAAAACTATGTAACTGTTTACCATGCGTAACAGGAGTCTCGTGTCATTGTGCTCTCCTTTGTAGGAATGAAGATCAGATGACTTCCTTGTGAATACAAAATTGGGGTAATGAGGCAGATACACCTACTAACTAGTTTCTTTAAGTCACAAAAGGAAGATTTATGCAATTCTGTTTACAGATATACCTATCGGGGAAACTAGAACATTGCTGTTGACTGGCCTTTCTCATAGGTTTCACATAAATTGTCCCGTTTTATTAGAATATTTTCATATAAGTCACATGAAAATATATTGATAAGGAGTCTTCTGTGAGTGAGAGTGGCAAGAGACATGGCCTAAGTGTGTGCCTTACAGGAACATATTAAGGCATCAAAAATTGAACTATTTGTAAGAATACCGAAAACCCATTCAGCTTATTGAAAAACAATGAGGGATTTTCTGTAGATTTCCATAGAAGTGGGTTAGAAATATGACATAGAATTATTTACCACTTTGAAGTGTACCTTGTGAATCAAAAATGTCGTAATTAAAAAGCTTCTCCACAGCCAAGGAAACTGTCATTAGACAAATAGACAATATACACAATGGGAGAAAATATTTGCTTTGTACACATCTAACAAAGGGCTGATAACAAGAATATCTACAGGACTTAGGAAAATCAACAAGAAAAAATCAAACAACTCTATAAAAATGTGGACAAAGGACATGAACAGAAAATTTGCAAAAGAAGACAGACAAACATATAAAAAAAAAGTGCTCAACATCTCTAATCATAAGGGAAACAAAAATCAAAACTACAATGAGATATCACATTCCGGCAGTAAGAATGGCCCTTATCAAAAAGTCCCCAAAGAACAAATTCTGGCGTGCATGTGGAGAGACTGGAACACTCTTACACTGCTGGTGGGATGGCAAACTAGTACAACACCTGTGGAAATAAATCCAAAGATACCTCAAAGAGCTAAAAATAGAAGTATCGTTTGATCCAGCAATCCCACTACTAGACATCTATCCAAAGGACAAAAAGACATTCTACAAAAAAGACATCTAAGCAGAGGTCTGGGCGGGTTTCCAGCTCCCAGTGGAGGGTCTGCTTCAGGGAGAGAGGCAAACATTCCCACCCCTCCTCCTGGGATCTGAGCTGGCATGGGCGTGGGACCCCCGGGACAGGCGTGGCTGCCATGGCGGTGGGGATGAAGTCTGGCGAGCTGGGCTGGGGCCTGTGGGGCACAGGGAGTACCTGAGGCCCCGAGAGAGGGTGCCAGGTAACAGCTCACCGACCTAGGTGTCCCGTGCCTCCAGCGGACCCGGGCCCACTGGCTACTCCTCCCGTAGTAATCGCCAGGGGCTGCTGCCTGTCCCGACCGCTCTTCCCGGGAGGCGGAAAGGAGGTGCCACGCAAGGCCCAGGGAGAGCAAATGTGACCAGAGAGGTGGGTGGCTAAGACCTGACAGGCCAGCAGGGCGCTGTCACGGGGAGGGTTTTTGTGCGATCGGGATCGGCCCCCTCCGATACCGACCGTGAGGAGAAGGCACTCATTCCAGGGGCCCTGAGTGTCCCAAGAGAGTTCGGGGAAAGCAGAGCCTACTGAAGACCACATGCAAAGGTGCCCTTCTGGACCCTGACATACTTGCTATGTTTGATTCGGCTCATCCTCCGAAAGGATTAGCATCCTCAGAGGAGCTAGCAATACTAGGAATGTATTTTAAAACCAGTTACCTGAATTGGCTCCTGGCTCCAAGCGAACCTGACAGCGTTTCACTTAATGAGTTTTTAGAGCCCAATACGCTACTCCCAGGACTGTTTCCACGAGGGCATGGGACCTCTTACGTCTTCCTGAAGTGCAGGAACAGGTAATTGCACTTGTGCTCTTTCTGCGTGAAGCCGCAGACTACACCGGTACTGTTCCCAGCAGGAAAACTTTTAAATGCCCAACGATTTTTATCAATACATTCGCTTTTTGTACCAGAGGCTTCTCGCGTGAGTGGGATCGGCCCCCTCCAAGACCGACCATGAGGAGAAGGCTCTCTTTTCAGGGGCCCCGAGGGCCCGAGAGAGCTCGGGGAAAGCAGAGCCTACCTAGCACCACATGCACAGGCCACCTTCTGGAGGTCTGGGCACGACTGGGCATTCTTGCCAGAAGAGGAAAGGATTAGCCCAGCCAGTGCCCTCACCAGCCCCCAACCTCAGCGAAGCGGAACAATGCCACCTCACCACCTGCACCCACACAAAACCCGGTTCCTCCTCGTGTTCCCCAACGCCCTCAGTATGAACATTGGCAGGCAATGGCTCCTCCAGGCCTGCTTCTGTCCCACACATCCCTAGCTATGGGCCAATTCTGTATCCCCCCAAGAAAAAACCAAAGGAAAGTGGACACCAAGTGAAACAGTGACTTCCTCAGAAGGCAAAAGCCAGGCAAAGTGTGCTACCGCTCAGCCCATGAGAATCACGGGGCCCACCGATCGGGAACTGACACCAAGGCTTGGTTCCCTTGCTGGCAGAAGACCTGGCCGGACACATGGGCACGGACATCGGGCCCACCCGGTCACTAAGAAGGCCCTGTGGAGAAGGAAAGCGGCACGCAGTGGATGCCCCACAGTGCAGTCCTTGATGGAGTGGGAAAGGTTTCTGGCACATGAGGTTCACCCAAAAGAAGAAAGGTCCAGGCCCTCAGAAAACAGGGAGGACCCGAAGAGACGCGTGGCCTAGGTGTGGGGGTCTCAAAGCTGGCAGCCACGCAGCAGAAAGTGCTGCCAACCGCCAAGGGGGTGCTACCTGGGATGGCTGAGCTAGACAGAAAGGCCCCTGCGGAGGGAAAGATGTTCTCCCACCATAGATGTTCTCTGCTTCTCCGCCATCCGGCCTCAGTCAGAGAAGGCAGGCGTGAGCGTAGGGAGGGCAGGAGTGCATAGGGTGGTAGAATTGCCTTCCTGGCTTTCTCTGCACACCTGTCGCTGGCACCAGGATTTCCCGGTGAGGTGGTGATTGTCGTCGGCTTCGGCGTGGTGCTCTTCGTATGGGAGGGGCGGCTCACCCCCTGTCATGGAGGTCGATCCGACACTTGCTGGTCTCAGGTGGTGCCTCCCATCCGCCACAACGGAACCAGACCACGCCAACCCGAAGCAGGAACCCCACGGTAGACTAATGGCGCCAGGCCCCACATCCCCGGTGGAACTGCACCAAGGGCCTCACCACCAGCAAAGGTGACTTCCAGCAGCCAACACACACACACAAACACACACATACGGTCACATGCTCTCTCTCTCTGCGCCCCCCCCTGTCTGGCTGGACAGATGGGCATGGACATCTGGCCCACCTGGTCACTAAGAAGGCACTGTGGAGAAGAGAAGCCTGATGCGGTGGATGCCCCACAATGCTGTCCTTGATGGACTGGGAAAGTTTTATGGCGTATAAGGTTCAGCCAGAAGAAGAAAGGTCCAGGTTTTCGGAAAAGGTCAGGAATGAGAATAGCTACAGGGGCAAGATGTCCGTCTCAAATCTGGCAGCCACGCAGCAGAAAGCGCTGCCAGCCGCCAAGGGGGTGCTACCTGGGATGGCTGAGCTAGACAGAAAGTCCCCTGTTGTAGGGAAGGAGTTCTCCCACCATAGTCTCTGCTTCTCTGTCTTCCAGCCTCAGTGAGAGAAGGCAGGCATGAGCGTAGGAGGGGCTGGAGGCCAACAGGTGGTAGAGTCACCTTCTTGGCTTTCTCTGCACACCTGTCACTGGCACCAGGATTTCCCGGTGAGGTGGTGATTGTCGTCAGGTTCGGCGTGGTGCTCTTCATAGGGGAGGGGTGACTCACCCTCTGTCGTAGAGGGCGATCCTACACTTGCTCATCTCAGGTGGTGTCCCCCATCCCTCACAATGGAACCAGACCACTCCGCCCGAAGCATGAACCATATGGAAAATGAATGGCTCTACTCCCCGCATTCCCTGCGGAACTTCACGAAGGGCTTCGCCACCAGCAAGGGAGACTTCAAGCCGCCTGAGTCCCAGGTGTTAGACGACTTGCTTTGACCAGCCTGCACTCATATGCACACACACAGAGTCACTCTCTCTGTCTTTCTGTCTGTCCCTCAAGCCACAGGCACTGAGGCTGGTCCTCATACTGTGGGGCTCAGAGCTCAGAGAGGAGGGACCCCTCGGTACAGAGGGGCATACGTTGACACGGGCAATCCAGCCTCCCGGGTCACTGGCACGATGAGTTTGGAGTCTTAGGCAGATTCATGCACATAGCCAGCAGGCAGGCATGAGGCGCGAGGGGTGACTTGTCCATGGATCCCGGGTTGCTTCCTGGTGGCCACGATGGAAGCTTCCTCAGCCCGCTGGGTCCTGCTCCTCCTCACCTAGGAACCGGGGACTATCCCCTATCTGGCATCCAGGGTAGGGTTGGGGGCGGGTGGCCAAGCCTTCCTTGGTGAGAGGTTGGAGGTCGTGAGAGCCTAGGCCTGCCTCGGCAAGCCCCAGGACCCTCATCCTCCTACCCACTCCTTTCATGTCACCTGGACTCCACCCCCAGGCCGTCGTGCCATGCGCACAGGCACTGGGAATGTTTGGCGGCGGTTGGAGGAAAATGAGTCTTTTTTTTTTTTTTTTTTGAGACAGAGTCTCACTCTCGCCTGGGGGCGAGTGCCGTGGCGTCAGCCTAGCTCACAGCAACCTCAAACTCCTGGGCTCAAGCAATCCTACTGTCTCAGCCTCCCGAGTAGCTGGGACTACAGGCATGTGCCACCATGCCCGGCTAATTTTTTCTATATATATTTTTACCTGTCCGATTAA
>RJWJ010001590.1:0-47747 GCA_004363605.1 Indri indri | reverse complement strand
GGAAAATGAGTCTTGACCTCCGCGTTGGTTTTTGTGCCGTTGTCACGTGCCCCACCTGTGCTCAGTGCCTGCATGCCCTGGGAGCCTGTGTGGTGTCTTCACGCGTTCACACTGGCCGTTTCCCATTTGTGAGAACTTTCCGACCTTTCCGAGTCTATTTGGATCATCTTGACTGGCTGCCTGAGGCAATTCCCCCCTCCTTTGGTGGTGGAAGGTGTCGTGCCGGGGGCCCTCCCTCCCTGGGGGCCCTCGCCCATCAAACCTCGTAGGCCTGTTAGCAGTGGATCACTTGGCTTCCGCGTACATGAAGAACGCAGCTAACTGGGGCAATTAATGCAAATTGCGGGACACATTGATTATGGACACTTCCAACGCACTTGCGGCCCTGGGCTCCTCCCGGGGCTATGCCTGTCCCAGCATTGCTTGACGATCAATCGCCCCCTGGGGTGTGCCTCCCCGCCTCCCTGGGGTTGTGCAGCTGGGGATTTCTCTAGCAGGGCCCAGCTCCACAGGCCCTCTGTCCCCGTAAGTGCAGTTCTTGGCGGTGCGCCCCTGCTTTTCCATCGGATCCCTCTACGTAGGCCCGGCATTGGTGCATGGGGTGGGCTGGGTGTTGGTTGGGTCTTGCTGCTACCCGCAATGAGGGCGAGAGACTGGGAGGGCTTTCTTATGCTGTGCTTTCTCCTGTGGCCACCAGGTGCCATCCTCTTGGGAGCTGCCTTGCGCTGCATGTGGCTGGGCCATCCTCTGCTCTGGTATCACCCGGGAGGGCCCGATGGGGTTCCCGCGCCTGTGGTGCATCTGCAGTCTTGGCCTGTAGGCGCTGGGAGTTGGGGGCGAGGTTCGGGTGCGCAAGGGTGTCGCATCACGGTTCGCCGTTGTTCACAGCCCGCCCCCAGCAGAGGCTTGGTGGTCCAGCCCGCCTTTCCCCCTCGCCTCTCCTTTTCTTCCCCTCTTTCCCGTGGTAGCTGGTGGTGTGCTGTGCGTAGGTGGGCTGGGTCACTCCCCCCACCGTGTGCCCATTCAGGGCCGCGCCTGGGGGATGCTTGCCTCGGTGGTGAACCGAGGGACGTCGCAGCCTCATCTGCCGTCACACACCCACCCCCGGGGTCCACGTGGTTGGCGTCGCAGAGTGTGCCCCCAGGCCGGGCACCGGGCTAGCTTGGGGTTGACTCCGTGTCTTGGCCACTCCGTGCCCAGCCGGGCAGCCATGCCGCCTGGGAACGAAGGGCGGTCATTGGGGGGGGGCGGTCATTTGGGGAGGGGTTGGTCTCATCAGACAGCGGAGGGGAAAAGGTGGCCGCTGCCGGCCCCCCGGCCCCATCCGCAGCCTGCGGGCCCCCTCCCTGCGACCCCCTCTCTCCCTCACGCATCGCAGCGCGCTCCTTGTTCAGGGTCTGGGGCCATTGAGGTGTGGTTTTCTCCCCACTGGTCTCAGTCCGGCCCGCAGCCGGTGCTCCATCTCGTCGTCCCCAGGCCTCTGATGCACTCTTCTTTCCCCACCCACCTTATGACGCCTGGACAGTCGTCGGGAGGGGGACAGGGGAGGTGGTGTAGTGTCGGAGGGAGGGCTGGGGGTGGAAGTCGAACGTGCCCGCCATGGAGCGTGCCCTGCCACTCCCGCCTCTCCCCTCGGCCTCATCGAGCATCCATCCGGATGCCCGTGGGACACGCAATCGTCCCCGCCCACGCACTCGTGCATCCCCTCCCAGGCGCGACCTCAGATCAGAACGTGGCGACCCGCTGAATTTAAGCTTACTAGTCAGTGGAGGAAAAGAAACTAATCAGGATTCCCTCAGTAAGGCGAGTGAACAGGGAAGAGCCCAGCGCCAAGTCCCCGTCCCGTGGCCGGGAGTAGGGAAGACCCACTCCCCGGCGCTGCTGGTGGGGGACCCAAGTGCTTCTGTTCGAGACCAAGCCCGTGGACGGTGTGAGGCCACTAGCGGCCCCCGGCGTGCCATGCCTGGGTCTTCCTGGAGTCGGGTTGCTTGGGAATACAGCCGAAAGCGGGTGGTAAACTCCATCTAAGGCTAAATACCAGCACGAGACAGATAGTCAACAAGTACCTTAAGAGGAAGTTGAAAAGAACTTTGAAGAGAGAGTTCAAGAAGGCATGAAACCCTGGAGAGGTGAACTAGTGAGGTCCGCGCAGTCCGCCCGCAGGATTCAACCCGATGGCGTAGTCCAGCTGTGCCAGTGGTCTGGCGGATCTTTTCTGCCCCACGCCCCACCGCCCCGTTCCTCCCGACCCCTCCACCGGCCCTCCCTCCCCTGCCGCCCCTGCTACCTCCTTCCGGGTGGCGGGGCGGGGGGGCTGTGCCGGGTGCGGGAGTGGGCAGGTGGGGCCCGCGGTGGGGTCGACGTTGAACTGCCCCCCAGACAGTGACCAGCCGCCACCAGGGGCATTTCTACCTCTGGCGGTGCGCCGTGACCGCCTCCCAGACAGCCGGGAAGGCCCGGCAGGGAAGGTGGCTCAGGAGTCCTGTCCCCTCGCTGCCCTCCCTCCTCCGAGAGAGGGCGCTTCATGGGGGGCGGGCCTAGCACTGGCGTGTTACCGCCCGCCGGCAGCAGCGCTCGCAGAATCCTGGGGCTGAGGAAGCGAGACTCCTGACCCTGCTCTCACCCCTGCTGGCGGCGCCCACCCTCTGCGGGGGTTACCTCTGGGGGACCGGGCAACCCCTCCCACAGCGTGAGCGCTCCCCAAACCCCTCCATACTCTCCCCAGCCCCCCTCCCATGGGGTGTCTGGGGGCCCGCGTGGGCGGGGCAGGGCGGACTGTCCCCAGTCTGCCCTGGGCAGGTCGCGCCATTGGCCCCAGGGGATTTTTTCTCTCCAGGGGCCACACTGGAGTTTTTAAAGCCAAGGGAGCTCACGGGGTCCACAGCAACATCGGCTACCCACCCCAACTGTCTTGAAACACGAGCAGAGTCTGTTTTTCCCTGCATGCGTAGTGTGGGGCCCGTAAGGAATGGCTGTGAGAGCAGCCTGCAGAGTGCGTTTTTCCGTGGTGGGTCGTGACTGGTACATGTGGAGTGGGTGTGACAGCAGTGTGCAGAGTGCCTTTTTCCATGAGTGGGTCATGTGCGGCACGTGCAGAGAGGGTGTGAGAGCAGCGTGAATAAGGCGTTTTTCCGTGCATGGGGCGTGAGTGGCATGTGCGGAGTGGGTGTGAGAGGAGCATGCACAGTGTGTTTTTCAGTGAGTGGGTCATGAATGGCAGGTGCAGAGTGCGTTTTTCCGTGCATGGGTCATGTAAGGCACATGCAGAGTGGTTGTTAGAACACCGTGCAGAGTGCATTTCTCCGTGGTGGGTCTCTAGTGTTACATGTGGAGTGGGTGTGACATCAGCATGTAGAGTGCCTTTTTCCGTGAGTGGGTGGTGTGCGGCACGTGCAGATTTGTTGTGAGAGCAGCGAGCAGAGTGCATTTTTCTATACGTGGGTCGCATGCGGCAAGTGCAAGTCAGTGTGACAGCAGCGGGCGGAATGCATTTTTCTGTGAGTCGGTCTTGTGCGGCATGTGCTGATTGGATGTGAGAGCAGTTTGCAGAGTGCATTTTTCCATGCATGGGTCGTGAGTCGCACATGCAGAGTGCGTTTTTCCATGCGTGGGCCGTGTGTGGAATGTGCGGAGTCAGAGTGAGAGCAGCAGGCAGAGTGAGTTTTACTGTGTGTGGGTTGTGAGTGGAACGTGTAGAGAGCGTTTTTCCATGTGTGAGTCATGTGCAGCAGGTGCAGATTGGGAGTGAGAGCAGTGTGCACAGTGTGTTTTTCCATGTGTGGGCCGTGAGTGGAACGGCAGAGTGCGTTTATGCGTTCCTGGGTCATGTTTGGCACATGCGGAGTGGTGTGACAGCAGTGTGCAGAGTACGTATTTCAGTGGGTTGTTAGTGGCAGGTGCAGAGTGGGTGTGAGAGCAGTGTGCACAGTGTGTTTTTCCGTTTCCGTGAGTGGTTGTGAGTGGCGCATGCAGAGTGGGAGTGACAGCAGCGTGCAGAGACTGTTTTTCATACATAGGTGGTGTGCAGCATGTGCAGAGTGGCTGTTAAAGCAGTGTGCAGAGTGTTTTTCCATGCGTGGGTTGTCAGTGGCACGTGCAGAGTGCATATTTCGGTGCGTGTTTTGTGTGTGGTACGTGCAGAGTGGGAGAGAGAGCACCTCGCACAGTGCATTTTTCCGTGCATGGCTCATGTGTGGCACTCACGGAGTGGGTAGGAGAGCAGCGTGCAGAGTGCATTTTCCGTGCATGGGTCATGTGTGGCACGTGCGGAGTGGGTGTGAGAGCAGCATGCACAGTGCATTTTTCCATGCATGAGTCGTGAGTAGCATGTGCAGAGTGTTTTTCCTTTTGCAGGTCATGTTTGGCAAGTGCAGAGTGGTGTGACAGCAGCGTGCAGAGTGCTTTTTTCCATGTGTTGATCATCAGTGGCACTTGCATAGTGTTTTTCCGTGAGTGGGTCGTGAGAGACACCTGCAGAGTGGGTGTAAGAGCAGCTTGCAGAGTGCATATTTCCGTGCATGGGTCGTGAGTGGCACGTGCAGAATGCGTTTTTAAATGTGGGGGTCGTGTGCGAGACATGCGGAGTGGGTGTGTGAGCAGCATCCAGAGTGTGTTTTTTGGTGCGTAAGTTGTGAATGGCATGTGCGGAGTGGTTGTGACGGCAGCACACAGTGTGCTTTTTTCTGTGCACGGGTCAAGTGTGGAACGTGTGGAGTGCGTGTGACAGCAGTGTGAAGATTGTGTTTTTTCGTGTGTGGGTCGAGAGTGGAATGTGGAGAATGTGTACTTCCATGCGTGTTTTGTGTGTGGCACATGTGGAGTGGGAGTGAGAGCAGTGTGCAGAGTGCATTTTTCTGTGCATGGGTTGTGTGCAGCACGGGCGGAGTGGGTGTGACAGCAGCGTGAAGAGTGTTTTTCTGTGTGTGGGTGTTGAGTGGCACGTGAAGAGTGCATTTTTCCGTTCCTGGGTCGTGTTTGGCATGGGTGGAGTGGTGTGACAGCAACATCAGAGTGCTTTTTCCCGTGCTTGGGTCCTGTGTGGCACGTGCAGAGTGCATGTGAGAGCAGCATGCAGAGGGCGTTTTTCTGTGCGTGCGTCATGTCCGGCACATGCGGATTTTGTGTGAGAGCAGCGTGCAGAGTGTGTTTTTCCCTGCATATGTTGTGAGTTTCGCATGCGGTGTGGGTGTGAGTGCAACGTACAGAGTACCTTTTTCCCTACGTATGCCGTGAGTTTCACGTGCACTGTGAGTGTTAGCAGTATGCAGAGTGTGTTTATCTGTGCATGGGTCATGTGTGGCATGTGTGGAGTGGGTGTCAGAGCTGCGTGCAGAGTGCTTTTTTCCACGTGTGGGTCGTGTGCGGCTCGTGCATTGTGGGTGTGAGTGCAGTGAGAAGAATGTGTTTTTCCGTGCGTGGGTCGTGAGTGGCACATGCAGAGTGTGTTTTTCTGTGCTTGGGTTGTGTGGCACGTGTGTAGTGTGTGTTAGAGCAGTGTCCAGAGTGTGTTTTTTGGTGAGAGTGTCGTGTGTGGCATGTGTGTAGTGTGTGTTAGAGCAGTGTCCAGAGTGTGTTTTTACATGAGTATGTCATGTGTGGCACGTGTGAAGTGGGTGTCAGAGCAGCGTGCACAGTGCGTGCATGTGTGTACGTGAGTGTGGTGTTTGTGGCATGTTTGTAGCGTGTATGAAAACAGCATGCAAAGTGTGTTTTTCAAACATATGAAAACCCCTATATTCAGTCAGAGAAAGCAGGTAGACACTTGGTTGTTTGTATGTTTGCATAACTCTGGGAACTGAAGCATTGTGTAGAGATTCTTATCAAAAATACCTAAGAAAGAAGAAGTCATTTCTTAGAAAGAGGGTAATTTTTAGCCACGATGGAGATACATATGAAAACCTTATATTCACTCAAAGAAAGAAGCTAGACATTCGGTTGTTTCTATGTTTGTTTAACTCTGAGAGCCAAAGCAGTGTGTACTGCTTCCTGTCAAACACACCTAAAAAACAAAAAGTCATTTCATACGAAGAGCATAATTTTTACCTGGAATGGAGTTACATATGAAAAAGCTTACAATCACTTAGAGAAAGAAGCTAGACACGCAGTTGTTTCTATATTTGCATATCTCTGAGAACCAAGGCAGTGTTTAGAGTTTCTTGTCAAAAACACCTAAGAAAGAACATTTCATTTCATAGGAAGGGAAAATTTTTACCCACAATGGAGACACATATGAAAACCCCTATATTTAGTCAGGGAAAGCAGCTAGACACTCAGTTGTTTCTATGTTTGCGTAACTCTGAGAACAGAAGTAGTGTGTAGAGTTTTTTCTCAAACACACCTAAGACAGAAAAACTCATTTCATATGAAGATGTTAATTTTTAGCTGGAATGGAGAAACATATGGAAACCCATATATTCACTCAGAGACAGCAGCTACACACTTGATTGTTTGTATGTGTGCATATCTCTGGGAGCCAAAGTAGTGTTTAGTGTTTCTTGTCAAACACACCTGAGAAAGAAAAAGTCATTTCATAGGAACAGGGTAATTTTTAGCCATAATGGAGATACACATGAAAACCCTTATATTCACTTAAAGAAAGCACTTCAACACTCAGTTGTTTCGATGTTTATGTAACTTTCCATATATTTCTATATATGAAAACCCTTGTATTCACTTAGAGAAAGCAGCTAGACACTCATTTGTTTCTATGTTTGCATAACTCTGAGAGCTGAAGTAGTGTGTAGTGTTTCCTCTCCAACATACCCGAGAAACAAAATTCATTGGTATGAAGAGGGCAATTTTTAGCCAGAATGGAGATACATATGAAAACACTTATATTCACTGAGTGAAAGTAGCTAGGCACTTGGTTGTTTCTATGTTTGCTTAACTCTGGAAACCAAAGCAGAGTGTAGTCTTTCTTGTCAAAACACTTAAAAATGAAAAAGGCATTTCATACAAAGAGGGTAATTTTTAGCCGGAATGGAGATACATATGAAAATGCTTATATTCCCTGAGAGAAAGGACCTACATTCTCAGTTGTTTCTATGTTTGCTTAACTCTGGAAACCAAAGCAGAGTGTAGTCTTTCTTGTCAAAACACTTAGAAATAAAAAGGTCATTTCGTAGTAAGAGGGTAATTTTTAGCCAAAAAGGAGACACATATGAAAACCTAGATTCAGTGAGAGAAAGCATCTAGACACTCGGTTGTTTCTATGTTTGTGTAACTCTGAGAACAGAAGTAGTGTGTAGAGTTTCTTGTGAAACACACCTAACAAACTAAAAGTTATTTCGTATGAAGAGGTTAATATTTAGCCGGTATGGAGACACATATGAAAACCCTTTTAATCACTTAGAGAAAGCATCTTGACACTCGGTTGTTTCTATGTTTGCATAACTCTGAGAGCCAAAGTGGTGTGTAGAGTTTCTTCCCAAACACACCAAAGAAACAAAGTCATTTCATACGAAGAGGGTAATTTTGAACCGGAAAGGAGTTAAATGTGAAAATACTTACTTTCTCTTAGTGAAAGCAGCTAGACACTCGGTTGTTTATGTTTGGTTACCTCTGTTAATAGTAGTATTTTCTCCTCTTTCTTGTCAAACATGTCTATGAAAGCATTTCATACTAGGCAGGTAATATTGGCCGGAAATATGTTGCATATGAAAACACATATTCACTGAAAGAAGTAAGCTAGACGTTGTTTACACATTTGCATGTCTCTGAACTGGAGCAGTATGTTCTTTTTCTTTTCAAACATTTCAAGGTATAAGAAGGGTTTAGTGACAGATACTACTCTTAGGTTTAATGTTAAGGTTGTGGCAGTGCTACTGCTATGGCTAGGGTTAAAAGTAGGTCTAGGTTAGAGCTAGGCATAGGGTTGAATCTGGGCTAGGGGTAGCGCTTTTATTAGGTTTAGGTTTAGCGCTAGGCTTAAGATTATATTTAGAATGAGGGCTACTGTTTGGTTTAGCATTAGGGCCAGCGTTAGGGTTAGGGTTAGGGTGATGGTTAGGGCCAGGGCTAGGGTCAGGGTAAGGGTTAGTGTTACGCTAGGGTTAGGGTTAAGGTTATGGCTAGGGTTAGTCTTACCATTAGGGTTAGGGCTAGGTTTAGGACTAGGGCTAGCATTAGCAGTAGTGCTAGGGTTAGGACTCAGTCTTGGGTTTTACATTTGTAGAAGCATATTCCTATATATGCCTTACAAGCGTCTGTGGATGCAAGAGAGGCATTTTGTATGAAGAGGCTATTTTTAGCAAGAAGAAGTTTCATGTGAAACCACTTACATTCACTTATAGAAAGCAGCTATACATTCAGTTGTTTATATGTGGGTGGCCATTCACATTTAGGTCCTGAAGATGTGCAGCCCCATGTTTGGGGAGGCCTGTTCTTCCCCAATTCCTGTCAGGCCTGCATGCAGCAGCACCGATGGGCCTCAGAGCTCAGTTTCCTGTGCTTTGGTAGGATTGGGGTTGGGATGGCTTGGGTGGTTTGTGGATGGATTGTTTTTGGGTGCACGTCATATGTGTGTTCCTTGGTTTCTTGTTTCATGTCCTGTCTGCTGGTTGGTCCGAGGCTTGCTGTGTGTATGCACTGTTCTGTCTCTCAGGAGCCCTGGCAAGGAGGGTTCCCATCGTGAGGACTGGGCCTGAGCCCTGGTTGTGTGGTGGAGATGAAGTCAGTGGGCTGGTGGCCCGGGGGCAAGGGGACAGTTTTCTGCTGTTGGCTGCACCACGCCTGGTGAAGGGAATGTGCAGTGTGTGGGAAGTGACAGAGGATGTAGGGATCCCACCGCACAGACTGTTGTGGGCCAAGGGCTGGGGTGCAGCTCTGAGGCGGAAGGGCTGGGATGCTATCAGGCTGGGTGACGGTGCTGCAGCTGTGGATGGGAGGATGTCACGGGGCAGTGTCCACCAAGATGGCTGGGGTTAGGATTGCAGTTTGGGTTAGTGGTTGGGGTTAGATTAAGGGTTAGTGTTAGGGCTAGTTCTAAGGATAGGGCTAGGGTTAGGGTTAGGGCTAGGGCTAGGGATAGGGCTAGGGCTAGGGCTGCAGTTAGAATCAGGCCTAGGCTTAAAGTTAGGGTTAGAACTAGGGATAGGTATAGGGTTAGGGTTAGGGGTAGGTTTAGGGTTAGCGCTAGGGTTAAGGTTAGAATTATGGCCAGTGTTAGGTTTAGGGTTAGGGTTAGGGATAGGGATAGATTTAGGGCTAGCTTTAGCACTAGGGTTAAGTATAGGGTTGGGGTAGGGCTAGTGTTAGGGTTAGGGTTAGGGTTAGGGTCCCAGTTAGGATTAGTGATAACTTTAGGGTTAGGTTTAGAGCTAGGATTACATTTTGCACTACAGTTAAGGTTAGGATCAGGGTTCAATTTAATGTTAGTGTTAGTGTTAGGTTTAGGCATTGTGCTACCATTTGGGTTAGGGTTACGTCTAGAATCAGGGTTTGGGTTAGGGCCAGGGCTATGGTTAGAGCTATGATTACGGTTAGGGTTAGGGCTTGTGTTATTGTTAGGGTTAGGATTAAAGATGGGTTAGGTTTAGGGATAGGGGTAGGATTAGTGTTAGGCCTAAGGCTAGGTTTTGGCCTAGGGTTAGGTTTAGGGATATGGTTAGGGAGAGGTTTTGGGTTAGGGTTAGGGCTAACATTAGGTTTATGGTTATGGCAAGGATAGCGTTAGAGGTAGGTTAGGGTTAGGGCTGGGGTTAGGGTTAGGGTTAGGGTTAGTGCTAGTGTTAGGGTTAAGGCTAGGGTTAGGGTTAGCGTTACAGTTAGGTATAGGTTAGGGTTAGGGCTAGGATTAGTGTTAGTGTTAGGTTTAGGGTTTGGTATAGTGTTAGTGCTAGGGTTAGGTTTATTGTTATGGTTAGGCCTAGGGTTAGGACTAGTATTAGATCTAAGGCTAGGTTTAAGCCTAGGGGTAGGGTTAGGGTTAGGGCTCAGGTACAGTTTGGTGTTAGGATTGGGGTTGTGTTAGGGTTAGGGTTACGGTGAGAGATATGTTTACCGCTAGTGTTAGGATTAGGGCTAGGTTTACGGTTTTGGCTAGGGCTAGGGTTAGATTTAGGGCTAGTTTAGAATAAGGGTTAGGGTTAGGGATAACGTTAAGGTTAAGGATAGTGTTAGGGTTACGGTTAGGGTTCAGAAGAGGGTGAGAGTTAGCATTAGGGATAAGTCTTGGTTACAGTTAGGACAATGGTTTTGGTTAGGGTTAAGCATTAAGGCTGGTGTTAGGGTTAGTGTTAGGGTTATGTTTAGGGTTATGACTCTGGTTAGAATTAGTGTTAGGGCTAAAGCTAAGTATAGGCCTAGAGCTGGGGTTAGGGTTAGGACTAGGGTTAGCCTTAGGGCTAGGTTTAGGGTTGGGGTTCAGGTTAAAGCTAGTGTTAGGATTAGGGTTATTTTTAGGTTTAGAGTTAGGGTTAGGACTAGGGTTAGGGTGATATAAGGGATAGGGTTAGGGTTAGAGTTAGGGCTAGTGTTAGGGCAAGGGTTAGATTGACAGGGCTACGTTTAGGGCTAGGGTTAGGGTTAGTGTTAAGCTTAGGGTTAGGGTTAGGCTAACATTAGGGTTAGGGTTAGGTTTAAGTAGGGTTAGGGTTTGAGTTATTGCTAGTGTTAGTGTTAGGGATAGGGCTAGGGTTAGTGTTAGCATTACAGTTAGGTCTAGGTAGGGTTAGGAGTAGGGTTAAGGTTAGGTTTATGGTTAGGTCTATTGTTAGCATTAGGGTTAGCGTTATCATTAGGGTTAGGGCTAACATTAAGATTAGTGTTAGGGCTAAGGCTAGGTTTAGGCACAGAACTAGGGTTAGGGTTATAGTTAGGGTTATGGTTAGGGTTAGGGCTAGGGGTAGGGGTAGGGTTAGTGCTAGTGTTAGGGTTAGGGGTAGGTTTAGGTTTAGGTTTATGGCTAGGGTTAGGGTTAGAGTTACCATTTTTGTTAGGATTAGGGCTAGGGTTAGGCTAAGGATTAAGGTTAGGTTTAGGGCTGGATTAGGGTTAGGGGTAGGTTTGTGTTATGGTTAGCGTTAATGCTAATGTTAAGTTCAGGGTTAAGGTGAGGCTAGGGTTAGTTCTACTGTTATTATTTGGGTCAGGGTTACGGCTAGGGTTAGGGTTACAGTCAGGGTAAGCATTATTGGTAGGGTTAGGGCTAGGGTTAGGTTTAGGACTATCTTTAGGGTTAGGGTTAGGGCTTGGTTAAGTTTAGTGGTAGGGTTATGGTTAGTGTTAGGATTAGAGATAGTGTTAGGGTTAGGGTTAGGGTTAGGTTTATGGCTAGGGTTAGAATTAGAGTTTGGGCTAGGTTAGGGTTAGGGTTAGGGTTAGGGTTAGGGCTAGTTTTATGGTAGGGTTATGTTTAGGGTTAAGGTTACGGCTAGGGTTAGCCCTGATGCTTGGTTTATGCCTAGGGTTAGTGTAAGCATTAGGGTTAGAGTTTCAGCTAGGTTTAGGGTTGGGGCTAGGGTTAGGGTTAGGGCCAGCTTTAGGATTATGCATGGTGCTTGGGCTAGAGTCAGGTCTGGGTTTAGGGTTGTGGTTTGCTTTATGGCTAGTGTTAACTTTCGATTTAGGGTTTGGTTTATGGCTAGGGTTAAGGATAGGGTTAGGTTTAGACCTAGGTTAGGTTTAGTGCTTGTGTTAGGGTTGGGCTCAGGGTTAGGGTTAGGGCTAGTGTTAGTGTTGGGGCTAGCTTTAGTGTTAGGGCTAGAAGTAGAATGAGGGTTAGGCCTATAGTTAGGTTTAGGGCTAGGTTTGGGTTAAGGGCTAGCTTTAGGTTTAGGGATAGGCCTTGGGTTAGGATTAGGGTTAGGGCTAGTGTTAGGGTTTTGGTTAGGGTTAGTGTTAGGGTTAGGCCTAGGACTAGGATTAGTGTTAGGGCCAAGGTTAGGTTTAGGCCAAGGGCTAAGGTTACGGTTAGTGTTAGCGTTAGGGTCTGGGTTACAGCTGGGGCTAGGGTTAGGTCACAGGTAGCCTAGAATTAGGGATAGGGCTAGGTTTAAGGTTATTGTTAGGTTTAGGTCTAGAGTTACGTTTAGGACCAGCTTTAGTTTTAGGATTAGGGGTAGGCTTACTGATAGGGCTGGGGTTAGTTCCAGTGTTAGTATCAGGGCTAGTGTTAGGGTTAGGGCTATGTTTAGGGGTAGGATTAGGGTTAGGGTTAGGGCTGGGGCCAGTGTTAGGGTTGTGGTTGGGGTTACATTTACGCCTAGGGTGAGGTTTAGCTTTTGGGATAGGGTTAAGGTTAGCTTTAGGGTTAGGTCTAAGTTAGGGTTAGGGATAATGTTAGGGTTAGGGTTAGGTTTAGGGTTAGGGTTAAGGTTAGTGTTAGACCTCCAGCTAAGTTTATGGCTATGGCTAGGGTTAAGGTTAGGGTCAGTGTTAATGTTAGGGCGAGGGTTAGGATCAGGACTACCTTTAGTTTTAGGGTTAGTGCTAGTTCGGGTTAGGGTTAGCATTGAGTTTATGTTTGGAGGTAGGGTTAGGGTTAGGGTTAGATCTAGGGTTAGAGTTATGGTTAGTGTCGGTGTTAGGGTTAGGATTAGTTTTAGGGCTAGGTTTAGGGTTAGGGTTAAGGCTGGGTTAGGGTTAGGGGTAGGTTTAGCATTATGGTTAGGGTTAGTGCTAGTGTAGAATCAGGGTTAAATTAATGGCTAAGATTAGGGCAAGTGTTAGTGTTAGGGCCAGGGTTAGGGCTATGGTTAGTGTTAGGGCTAGGGTTTGTGTCAGGGCTACCCTTAGGTTTAGGGTTAGGATTATTGTTAGGGTTATGGCTAGTGTTAGGGCTAGCATCAGGGTTAGGTCTGGGTTTGGGTTAGGGCTAGGGTTAGGGTTAGGGCTACGGTTAGGCTTAATGTTAGTGTCAGGGTCATTGTTAGGGCTAGGCTTAAGATTAGGGTTAAGGTGAGATCTAGTTTTAGCATTACGGTTATTCTTAGGGCTAGTGTTAGGATTAGTTCCAGGGATAAGGCTAGGTTTATATCTAGGGCTAGGGTTAGGGTTAGGGTTAGGGCTACGTTTAGGTTTAGTGTTAGGGCTGAGGCTCGGTTTAGGGTTAGGGTTAGGGTTAGGGTTAGGGTTAGGGTTAGTGTTATTGTTACTTTTAGAGTTAGGGTTAGGGCTAGGGTTAATGTTAATGTAAGGGGCAGGGTTACGGTTAGGGTTAGGGCTTGTTAGGTTAAGGGTTAGGGCTATGGTTAAGGTTTGATTTAGTCTGGGTTTAGGGTTAGTGTTATAGTTAGGGATAGGGTTAGTTGTAGGATTAGGGTTAGGGCTAGGGTAAGGGTTAGGTCTGAGGTTAAGCTAAGGGATAGAGTTAGGATTAGGGCTAACTTTAGGGTTGGGGTTGCATCTAAGGTTAGGTTTATTGTAGGGTTCTGGCTAGCCTTAGGGTTAGTGTTAAGCTTTGGGCTAGGTTAGTGTAAGGCCTAGGGTTACAGTTAGAGTTAGGGTTAGGGCTTGTGTTATCATTACAGTTAGGGGTAGGGTTAGTGTTAGGGTTAGGGTTAGGATTAGTGTTAGGCCTAAGGCTAGGTATATGCCTAGGGTTAGGGTTAGGGCTAGGGTTAGGTTTCAGTCTACAGTTAGGGTTAGGATCAGGTTTCTGTCTACTGTTAGTGTTAAGGTTAGGTTTAGGCATAGGGCTAGTGTTAAGGTTAAGGTTAGGTCTAGGGTCAGGGTTTGGGTTAGGGCTAGGGCTAGTGTTTGGGTTAGGGTTAGGGCTTGTGTTGTCATTAGGGTTAGGATTAAAGATAGGGTCATGTTTAGGTTTATGGTTAGGGTTAGAGCTACTGTTAGGATTAACATTAGGGTTAGGGTTAGGGCTAGGGTTAGGATTAGTGTTATATGTAAGGCTAAGTTTAGGCCTAGAGCTAGGGTTAGGATCAGGGGTAGGGTTAGGGTTAGATTTAGGCCTGGGGTTAGGGCTAGTGTTATGGTAGGGCTAGGGCTAGGGTTAGGGTTACACTTAGGGTTATTGCTAGGCTCAGGGCTAAGGTTAGGGCTAGGGTTATGCTCTGAGTTAATGTTATGCCTAGGGTTACGATTAGTGTTAGCCTTAAATCTAGGTTTCCCAAGGGTTTGTGTTAGGGTTACAGTTATTCTTAGGCCTAGTTTTAGTGTTGGGCCTAGGTTTAGCATTAGGGTTAGGGCTAGTGTTAGGGCAAGGGTTAGGTTGACGGTTAGGGCTACAGTTAGGGCTAGGGTTAGGCCAGGGTTAGGGTTAGTGTTAAGGTTAAGGTTAGGGTTAGGGCTAATATTAGAGTTAGGGTTAGACATGCATTAATGTTAAGATTTGGGTTAGGGTTAATGTTAGGGTTTGCGCTAGTGTTAGTGTTAGCAGTATGTTTAAGTCTAGGTTACAGTTAGGGCTAGGGTTAGGGTTAAGTTTAGGATTAGGTCTAGTGTTAGCCTTAGGGTTAGGGGTAGGGTTAGTTTTAGGATTAGTGTTAGGGCTAAGGCTAGGTTTAAGCCTAGAGGTAGGGTTAGGTTTAGGTCTAGGGTTAGTGTTTTGGTTACGGTTAGTGTTGGGGTTATGGTTAGGGCTAAGTTTAGGGTTAGATTTAGGGCTAGGTTAGTGTTAGGGGTTGAGTTAGGGTTAGGGATAGTGCTAGTGTTAGGGTTAGGGTCAGGATTAGGGTTAGGGCTAGGGTTAGGACTGGGTTTATGGTTAAGATTGGGCTAGGGTTAGGGTTAGGGTTAGGGTTATGTCTATGTTAAGATTAGGCCTAGTGTTAGTGTTAGCATTAGTGTTAGGGCTAGATTTAGGGTTCGGGTTAGGGTTAAGTTTAGAATTAGTGTTATTTCTAAGGCAAGGGTGAGGCCAAGGTCTATGGTTATTTTTCGGGTTCAGGTTAGGGTTAATTTTCAGGCTACTGTTAGGGTTAGGGCTAGCTTTAGGGTTAAGGTTAGGGCTAGGCTAAGGGTTAGTGCTAGGTTTAGGGCTAGTATTAGGGTTAGGGTATGTGTAAGTTTTAGGGCTAGAATTAGGATTAAGGCTAGCTTTAGGGTTAGGGTTGCAGCTAGGCTTAGTTTTAGGGCTAGGCTTAGGGTTAGGGTTAGGGTTAGTGCTAGTGTTAGCATTAGGGGTAGGGCTAGGGTTAGCGTTAGCATTACAGTTAGCTCTAAGTAGAGTTAGGGCTAGGGTTAGGGTTAGATCTATTGTTAGCGTTAGGTTTAGGGTTATTCTTAGTGTTAGGGCTAGTGCTAGGATTAGTGTTAGGGCTAAATCTAGGTTTAGACCTAGGGCTAGTGTTAGGGGTAGGGATAAGGTAAGTCTTGGGGTTAGGTTTAGGGTTAGTGCTAGTGTTAGGTTTAGGGGTAGGTTTAGGATTAGAGCTAGGGTTAGGGTAAGAGTTAACATTTGTGTTAGGGTTAGGGTTAGGGTTAGGGTTAGGGTTTGGGATAGGGCTTGGTTAGGTTTAGGTGTAGGTTTAGCATTATGGTGAGTATTAGTGCTAATGTTAGCTTGAGGGTTCGGGTGAAGGCTAACATTAGGACTAGTGTTAGTGTTAGGGTCAGGGTTAGGGCTAGGGTTAGGGTTAGGATTATTGTTAGGGTTAGGGCTATCGTTAGGGTTAGCATTAGTGGTAGGATTAGGACTAGGGTTAGGGTTAGGGCTAGCTTTAGGGTTAGGGTTAGGACTTGGTTAAGTTTAGTGGCAGGGTGATGGTTAGGTTTAGGATTAGAGATAGTGTTAGGGTTAGGCTTAGCATTAGGTTTAGGGGTAGGGTTAGATTTAGGGTTTGGGCTAGGTTAGGGTTAGGGCTAGGGTTAGGGTTAGGGCTAGGGTTAGGTCTAGTTTTATGGTAGGGTTAGGTTTAGTGTTAAGGTTACAGCTAGGGTTAGGATCAGTCTTAGCCATAAGGCTACGTTTACACCTAAGGTTAGTGTTAGCATTAGGGTCAAGGTTCAGGCTAGGTTTAGGGTTGAGGCTAGGGTTAGGGTTAGGCTTAGGGCTAACTTTAAGGTTATGAATAAGGCTAGGGTTAGGGTTGGGCTAGGGTTATGGTTGCAGTTTGCTTCAGGGCTAAAGTTAACTTTAGAGTTAGGGTTAGATTATGGCTAGGGTTATGGTTAGAGTGAGATCTAGGGTTAAGGATATGGTTAGGTTTAGACCTAGGTTAGGGTTAGTGCTAGTGTTAGGGTTAGGCTCACAGTTAGGTTAGCACTAGGGTTAGGGTGGGGCTAGCTTTCACATTAGGGTTAGGGCTAGAGTTAGGATTAGTGCTATGGTTAGGTTTAGGGGTAGGGTTGTGGTTCAGGCCTGCTTTACGGTTAGGGATAGGCCTTTGGTTATGGTTAGGGCTAGGGTTAGAATTAGCATAAGGTTTAAGGTTTGGGTTAAGGCTACTATTAAGATTTTGGTTAGGGTTAGTGTTAGGGTTAGAACTAGCGTGAGGATTAGTGTTACGTCCAAGGCTATGTTTAGGCCTAGGGCTAGAGTTAGGGTTATTGTTAGGGTTAGAGCTTGGGTTAGGGTTAGGGCCAGTGTTAGGACAGGGATAGCCTAGCGTTAGGGATTGGGTTAGGGATAGGTTTAGGGGTAGGGTTAGTTTTAGGGCTACTGTTAGATTTAGGGTTAGGGTTAGGGCTATTGTTAGGATTAATGTTAGGGCTAAGAATAGGTTTAGACATAGGACCAGGGTTCGGGTTAGGATTAGGGATAGGCTAGGACTAGGGTTGGGTTTAGGTCTAGGGACAGGTTTAGGGCCATCTTTAGGTTTAGAATTAGGGGTAGGCTTACTGATAGGTTTAGGGTTAGTTCCCAGTGTTAGTAATAGGGCTAGTGTTAAGTCAGGGCTAAATTCAGAGGTAGGTTTAAGATTAGGGTTAGGTTTGGGGCCAGTGTCAGTGTTGGAGTTAGGGTTAGGTTTACACCCAAGGTGAGGTTTAGCTTTTGGGATAGGGTTAACGTTAGCTTTAGGGTTACATCTAGGTTAGGGTTAGGGCTAATCTTAGGGTTAGGGTTAAGGTTAGTGCTACACCTACTCTAGGTTTATGGCTATGGCTAGGGTTAAGGTTAGGGTCAGGGTTAATGATCGGGCTAGGGTTAGGATTGGGTCTAGATTTAGGGTTAGGTTTAGTGCTAAGGTTAGTGTTAGAGCTAGGGTTAGCATTGGGGTTATGTTTAGGGGTACTGTTAGGCTTCGGGTTAGGTTTAGGCTAGGGTTAGGGTTAGAGTTAGGGTTAGATTTAGGCTTAGGGCTAGGTTAGGTTTGGGACTGAGCTTATCATAGGGGTTAGGATTAGTGGTAGTATTCCAGGTTAAGCCTAGCTTTAGGCCTAGGGCTAGGGTTAGGGTTAGTGCACATTTAAGTTTAGGTCTAGATTTATGGTTAGGGTTATGGCTAGGGTTAGGGTTATGGTTAGGTTTGAGGTTAGAGTTTAATATATGGCTTGTGTAAGGGTTGAGGATAGGGTTAGAGTTATGGCTAGGTTTAGGGTTAGGACTAAGGTTAAGGTTAGTGTTAGCATTAGGGCAAGGTTAGAATAAGGGCTAGGGTTAAGGTTACAGTTAGTGTCAGTGCTAGTGTTAGGGTTAGGGTTAAAGCTCAGGTTAGGGTTACTGTTAGATCTAAGGTGAGGTTTGGACCTAGAGTTAGGTTTATCATTAGCATTACATTTAGGCCTATTGTTTTACATTTGTAGAAGCTCATTCTCGTATGCACCTTTTTTGGAGGGGTTGTGTTTTTTTTTATTTTAGTATATTATGGGGTATAGATGTTTAGGTTGCGTATGTTGCCCTTGCCCCCCTCCCCCTCCCAAGTCCGAGTTTCATGTACGTCCGTCCTTCGTCGTATGCACCTAAAAGCTTCTATGAAACACAAGAAAGGCATTTCATAACAAGAGGATAATTTTTGGCTGGAAAGGAGTTTCACATGAAAACATTTATGTTCACTCAGAGAAATAAGGTTGATGATGGTTGTTTAGAGGATCCCATAACTGTGAACTGAAATAATGTGTTCTGTATCCTATCAAATATTTCAACGTATAAGAAGGTATTACTTATAGATATTCCTCTTAGGTTTAGTGTGAAGGCATTGGTAGTGCTAGGGCTGGGAGTAGGGCAAGGGCTATGGTTACAGCTACAGGTATGGTTATAACTAGGCCTAGGGTTAAGGCCAGGGAAAGGATTAGGTTCATGTCTAGGGTTAGGGTTACCATTATGGCTAGGGTTAGAGTTAGGGCTAGCATTAGGGTGAGGGCTAGAGTTAGGATTAGGGCTAGTGTTAGGCCTAACATTTATCCTAACCCTAGCCTTAACTTAAACCTAACACTAGCTCTAACCATAAACTAGCACTAACCGTAACCTTAACCCTAACCCTAACCCTAACAAATAGCCCTAAACTTAACCCTAGATGTATCCCTAGCCCTAAACCTAACCCTAACCCTAACTCTAATTTTAAATCAATCAAGCCCTAACCCTAACCTGAGCACTAACTATAACACTACCTCTAAACCAATCCCTACCCGTACACCCAACCCTAGTCCTAACCATAGCATTAACCACAGCAATAGGCCTAAATTTAGACATATAACACTAATCCTAACCCCACTAACCTTAATTCTAATGTTAATCTTAACACTAGACTTAACTAATACTAAATGCAACACTAACCCTAGCACTAACCCTAACTTTAAACCTAGGTCTAATCCTAACCCTAACCTTAACACTAACCCAACCCTAACCCTAGCACTAACCTTGACACTAACCCTTAATTGAAACCTAACCCTACCCTAGCCCTAACCCTAACACTAGCCCTAACTCTAACCCTAGCCGTAACCCTAACACTAACCCCAGACTTAACCCTAATGCTTTCCCTGGCCCTAACCATAACCCTAGCTACAACCTTACCTGTGGCTGTAACCATACCATTAGCCCTAACCCTATCCCTAGCACTACCACTGCCTTAACACTAAACCTCAGAGAAATACCTATACGTAATATCTTCTTATATGTTGAAATATTTGATAAGAAAGAACACACTGCTTCCATTCACAGAGTTATGGAATCCTATAAACAACCAAACATCTAGCTTATTTCTCTGAGTGAAGAGAAGAGTTTTCATATAAAACTCTTTTCCAGCTAATAATTAGCCTCTTAGTATGAAATGCCTTTCCTCTGTTCATAGAAACATGTAAGATGCATACAAGAATAAGCCTCTACAATTGTAAAACCCTAGGCCTTGTCCTAATCCTAGCACTAATGCAAACCCTAGCTCTAGGACTAAAATTACCCTTCGGCCTACCGCTAAACCTGACCTTAGATTTAACCCTAACCCTGACCATAACCCTAACACTAGCACTAACAATAACCTTAGACCTAAACCTAGCATAGCCCTAACCCTAACTCTAAATCTAACCTTAACACTACCCCTAACCATAACACCAAAGCTAAAACTAGCTCTAACCCTAACCCTAGCACTAACCAAAAACCTAAAGCCAGCCCTCCACCCTAACCCTACCCTAAACATTAACCCTGACCCTAACTTTAACCCTAGCCATAGCCATAAACCCAGCTGGAGGCCTAACACTAACCTTAAAACTAACCTTCAACCTAACGCTAAGCCTATCCAAGACACTAACCAAGACCTAATCCTAATCCTAACCCCAACCCTATCATAAAAGCTAACCTCACCCTAGGGATAAACCTAACCTGAACCCCAACCTTCACTCTGGCACCAACCATAACTCTAACCTTAAACCTACCCCTTAACCTACCCCTAACCCTAATGCTAGGCATAAACCTAACCCTAACCCTAGACTTAACCTTAACCCTTTCCCTGGCCCTAATGCTAACCCTAGCTATAACCATATCTGTACCTGTAAATATAGCCCTAATCCTAGCCCTAGCACTACCACTGCCTTAACACTAAACCTAAGAGAAATACCTATAGGTAATATCTTATTATACATTGAAATATTTGATGAGGTAAAGAACACACTGCTTCAGTTCACAGAGTTATGGAATCCTGTAAACAACCAATCATCTAGCTTATTTCTCTGAATGAATAAAAGAGTTTTAATGTAAAGCTACTTTCTAGCTAAAACTTACCCTCTTCGTATGAAATGCCTCTCCTGTGTTCATAGAACCGTGTAAGGTGCATACAAGAATAAGCCTCTACAAATGTAAAGCCCTAGACCTTGTCCTAAACCTAGCACTAATGTGAACCCTAGACCTAGGTCCAAACCTAGCCTTAGCCCTATCACTAAACCTGACCATAGCTTTAATCATAACCCTGACCAAACTATAATGCCAGCACTCACTATAACCCTAGCTCTAAACCTAACACAGCCCCAACCCTAACAGTATCCCTAACCCTATAACCAAAGCTACCTGAACTGTAACCCTAACCCTAATCCTAACCCTAACCCTAACACTATGCCTAACCATAACCCAAAAGCTAACCCAAGTTCTAAACCTAAAACTAGCATTAAACCTAAACCTAAAGGTAGCCCTCATCCTAACCCTTGCCCTAACATTAACCCTGACCCTAATCTTAACTCTGGCTGTAGCCATAAACCTATCTGGAGGCCTAACACTAAACTTAACCCTAACCTTAAACTTAACATTAACCCTATAATTAGCCCTGATGCTAACCTAGACCTGACCCTAATGCTAACCCCAAACCTATCCCAAGACTAAACCTCACCCTAGGTATAAACCTAACCATAACCCCAAACCCTAACTCTGGCCCAACCCTAAATCTAACCCTAAACCTACCCCTAACCGAGCCCTAACCCCAACATTAGTCAGAACCCTAAGACTAGGCCTAGTCCTAGACCTATCAGTAAGCCTACCTATAATCCTAAACCTAGGGCTGGCCCTAATATTAACCCTAGACATAAACCTAACCCTATCCCTAAACGTAACAGTAATGCTAATCCAAATCCTAGACCTAGGTCTAAACCTATCCTTAGCCCTAACATTAACCCAAAAACTAGCCCCAACCCTAATTCTAACCCTAACCCTAACCCTAAATTTAAAACTAGCCCTAATCCTAACCCTAGCCTTAGCCCTAACCCTAACCATAGCACTAAACCTAACGCTAACCTGAACCCTATCCCAGGCCCTAAACCTAGCCTTGGCTCTAACACTAATCCTAACCCTAGCCCTAACCCTATCCCTAACACTAACCTTAACCTTAACCATAACCATAACCCTAACACTAGCCCTAATACTAAACCTAATGTTAACCCAAACCTAGACCACAACCTACCCTAACCCTAACACTAGCCTTAAACCTAACCCTAACCCTAGCCCTAACCCTAACCCTCAGCATAAACCTAACTCTAAACCTAGACTTAACATTAACTCTTTCCCTGGCCCTAACCCTAGCCAAAGCTATAACCATACCTGTAGCTATAACCATAGCCCTAGACCTAATCCAAGCCCTAGCACTACCAGTGCCTTAACACAAACCTAAGAGAAATATCTGTAAGTAATACCTTCTTATACATTAAAATATTTTATAGGATAAAGAACACAGTGCTTCAGTTCACAGAGCTATGGAATCCTCTAAACAACCAATCATCGACCTTATTTCTCTGAGTGAATATAAATGTTTTCATATGAAACACATTTCCAGCTAAAAATTACCCTCTTTGTACGAAATGTCTTTCATGAGTTCATAGAAGTGTGTAAGGTGCATACAAGAATAAGCTTCTACAAATGTAAAACACTAGACCTTGTCCTTAACCTAGCACTAATGCGAACCCTACTCCTGGGCCTAAACCTAGCCTTAGCCGTAACACTAAACCTAACTCTAGATTTAACCCTAAACCTGACCATAACCCTAACACCAGCACTAACCATAACCCTAGCCCTAAACCTAACTTAGTCTTAACACTAAAAGTAACCGTAACCCTATAACCAAAGCTACCCAAACTCTAACCCTAACCCTAAACCGAACCCTAGCACTACCCCTAATCTTAACCACAACACTAACCCTAGCTCAAACACTAACCCTAGCACTAACTCTAAACCTAAAGCCAGCCCTCATCCTAATACTAGACCTAACCTTAAACCTAACTGTAACCATAAACCCAGCTGGAAGCCCTACACTAACCTTAACCCTAGCCTTAAGCCTAACACTAACTCTAATATTAGACTTAACGCTAAACTAGACCTGACCCTAAGGATAACCCCAACCCTACTCCAAAGCTAAACTTCACCCTAGGCATAAACCTAACCCTAACTTCAATCCTAACTCTGGCCCCAACCCTAACACTAACACTCAACCTACCCTGAAATTTAGCCCCAACCTTAACACTAACCATAACACTAAGAGTAGGCCTAACCCTAGTGCTAACAGTAAGCCTACTCCTAATCCTAAACCTAGGGCTGGCCATAATACTAACCTTACAGCTAAAATGAACCCTAGCCCTAAACGTAACAGTAATACTAACAAAAAAATCCTAGACCTAGGTCTAAACCTATCCTTAGCCCTAACATTAATCCTAAAACTAGGCCTAACCCTAACGCTAACCCTAACCCTAGCCCTAACCCTTAAAAAGACCTGCCTGTAACACTAATCCTAACCGTGGCCCTAACCCTAACTCAGACCCTAGCCCTAACCCTGCACTTAACCCTAACCTTAACCCTAGACCTAACAATAACACAGCCCTATCCCAACACATAACCATAGCCCTGACAATAACCCTAACCCTAGACCTAACCCTCACCCTAAGCCGATCACTAACCCTAACACTACCCCTAACCCTATCCCCAACCCTAGCCCTCACCCTAACCCTAACTCTAGCTTTAACCCTATCCCTAACCCTAACTTTAATCCTGACCCTAGCCCTAGGACTAAACCTACCCTAACCCTAACACTAACCCTAACCCTAGTTATAAACCTTCACATAACCCTACCCCTATCCCTAACCCTAGCCATGAAACTAACCCTCGCCCTAACAATAACACTAGCACTAACCCTAACACTAATGCTAAACCAACCCCTAACCTTAATCCAGCCCTAACCCTAACCCTAACCTTAGCCCTAAAGCTAACCATAGCCTTAATGCTAGCACTAAAGATAACCCTAAACCTATCCATAGCACTAACCCTAACCCTATCATTAGCCCTAACCCTAACCCAGACCTAACCCTAAATCTAACCCTAAACCTATCCCAAAAGCTAAACCTAGCATTAAGTGTAAACCTAACCCTAACCCCAACCCTACTACTGGAACCAACCCTAACTCTAACTTACCCTAACTTACCCCTAAACTTTGCCCTAATACTAACACTAGCCCTAAACTTAACACTAGCCCTAACCATAGCCCTATCAGTAAACCTACCCCTAATCTTAAACCTAAATCTGGCCCTAAACCTAATGTTAGACCTAAACCTAACCATAGCTCTAAACTTAACAGTAATCCTTAACCAAATCCTAGACCTAGGCCTAAACGTGTCCTCTGCCCTTAACATTAATCCTAGAATTAGCCCTAACCCTAACCCTAACCCTAACCCTAAGCCTAACCCAAACACTAGCCATAATCTAACCCTAGATCTAACCCTAGCGCTAGCCCTATCATTGACGCTAAAGGTATCCTTGTCATAACCCTAGCCCTAATATTAACCCTAAGAGTAGCCTTAAACCTAACCCTAACCCTAGCCCTAAGCCTAAACCTAATCCTAACACTAAACCTAACCCTAGCCCTAACACTAACCCATGCCCTAGCCCTAACCATAACCCTAAACCTATCACTAATGCTAACGCTAGCTGTAACCCTATCCCTAACCCTAGCCCATATCCTAAACCTAGCCCTAATCATAACACTTGCACTATTCCTAACCCTAATCCTCATCCTAACCCTAACCCCAGCAGTAACCCTAACCCTAGAGCTGGATCTAACTCTGACCCTAAACCTAAAAATAAAACTAGCACTGACCTTAACCGTAACCCTACTGTGAACCCTGACCCTAGACCTAAATATTACCCTATCCCTAACTTTAAACATAACCCAAAAGATAACCCTAGCCCTAGGACTAAACCTAGCTCTAACCCTAACATTAACCCTAACCCCAGTTCTAAACCTACCCATAACCCTAACCCTAGCCCTAACCCTAACCCTGTCCTTAACGCTAGCCCTCACCATATCCCTACCACAAACCTAAAGCTAGCCCTAAACCTAACCCTAGCCCTAAACCTAACCCTAGCCATAACCCTGACTCTGACATTAGAATGAGCCCTAACCCAGCCATAACCCTATCCCTCACCTTAACACTGACACTAGCAGTAACTCTATCCCTTACCCTAACCTTAGCCCTAACCCTAAGCATAAGCTTAACCATAGGCATAAATCTCACAATATCACTAGCCTTAACCCAAAACTATACCTAACCCTAACACTAGCCCTAACCCTAAATATAACCTTAACCTTAAACCTGACCATAGCCCTAACCCTAACCATAGCCCTAACTCTAACTCTAAAGCTGGCCCTAACCCTAACCCTAGCCCAATGCTAACCAGAGCCCTAAAGCTGTTACTAATACTAACACTAGCCCTAACCTTAGACTTAACCCTAACCCTGACCCTAACAATAACACTAGCAGTAGCCCTAACACTAACGCTATACCTAGGCCTAACCCTAACCCAGTCCTAACACTAAGCCTAACCATAGCCCTAACACTAACCCTAACCCTAGCCCTAGCTTAACCATAGCTGTAGCTGTAACCATAGCCTTAGCTCTAACCCTAGCCCTAGCAGTAGCACTACCACTAACCTTAACACTAAACCTAAGAGTAGTATCTATAAGTAACACCGTCTTATACCTTGAAATCTTTGAAAAGAAAAAGAACACACTGCTGCAGTTCAGAGACATATGCAAACCTGCAAATAATGTCTAGCTTATTTCTTTCAGTGAATATAAGTGTTTTCATATGAAACACATATTTCTGGCTAATATTACCTGCCTAGTAAGAAATGCTTTTTTAGACATGTTTGATGAGTAAGAGAACAAAATACTACTATTCACGTAGGTAACCAAACATATAAATAACCGAGTGTCTAGCTGCTTTCTCTAAGTGCAAGTAAGACTTTTCATATTTAACTCCTTGCTGGCTAAAAATTACCCTCTTCATATGAGATGATTTTCCCTTCCTTAGGTGTGTTTGACAAGAAACTCTACACAATACTTTGGTTCTCAGAGTTATGCACACATAGAAACAACCGAGTGTCTAACTACTTTCAGTAAGTGTATGCAAGTGTTTTCATATGAAACTCCGTTCAGGCTAACATTTACCCTCGTCCTATGAAATGACTTTTTCTTTCTTAGGTGTGATACATATGAAAACGCTTACATTCAGTTAGAGAAAGTAGCAAGACAATCGGTTGTTTCTATGTCGGTGTATTTCTGAGAACTGAAGTATTGCATAGAGTTTCTTGTCAAATACACCTAAGAAGCAGTCATTTCATAGGAAGAGGGAAATTTTCAGCCACAAAGGAGATACATATGAAAACCCTAATATTGACATAGAGATAATAGCTAGACACTCAGTTGTTTATACGTTTGCATAACTTGGAGAACCGAAGTAGTGTGCAGAGTTTCTTGTCAAACACACCTAAGAAAGAATAAGTCATATCGTACGAGGACTGTAATTTTTTGCCAGAATGGAGAAACATAGAAAAAGCTTATGTTCACTTAAAGAAAGCAGCTAGACACTCAGTTGTTTCTATGTTTGCCTAACTCTGATAACCAACGTGGTGTATATTGTTTCTTTTCAAACACACCTAAGGAACACAAAGTCATTTAGTACGAATAGGGTAATTTTTAGCAGCAAAGGAGATACTTATGCAAACTGCTATATTCACTAAGAGAAAGGAGATAGATACTCATTTGTTTCTATGTTTGCATAATTCTGATAACCAAAGCAGTGTGCAGAGTATCTTGTCAAACACTCCAAAGAAACAAAATGTCATTTCGTACAAAAAGGGTAACATTTAGCTGGAAAGGGGACAAATATGAGAATGCTTTCTTTCACTTACGATGAGCAGGTAGACACTCACTTCTTTCTATGTTTGTATAACTGAGAACTGAATTAGTGTGTAGAGTTTCCTGTCAAAAATTCCTAAGAAATAGAAAGTCATTTCATACCAAGAAGGTAGTTTGTAGCCGGAAAGGAGTTACATATGACAACGATTACATTCACTTAGAGAAAGCAGCTAGACACTCGGTTGTTTCCCTGTTCATTAACTCTGAGAACAAAGCAGTGCGTAGAATTTCTTTTCAAACACACCTGAGAAATAAGAATTCATTCGTAGGAAGAGGGTAAATTTTCGGCGCAATGGAGATACATACGAAAACCCTTAGTTTCAATTAGAAAAACGAGCTAGACATTCGGTTGTTTCTATGTTTCCATAATTCTGAGAATTGAAGTTGTGTGTAAAGTTTTTTGGCAAACACAGCTAAGAAACATAAATTCATTTCCTATGAAAAGGGTAATTTTTTTCTGGAAAGGAGTTACATATGAATACGCTTACATTCACTTAGAGAAACCAGCTAGACAGATGGCTGTTTCTATGTTGACTTATCTCTCAGAACCAAAGTAATGTGTAGAGTTTCTTGTCAAACACACCTGAGAAAGAATAAGTCATTTCATATGAAGTGGGTAATTTTCAGCCAGAATAGAGAACATAGGAAAACCTTTTATTGACTTAGAAAAAGCAGCTGGACACTTGGTTGTTTCTGTTTGCCTAACTCTGTTAACATAGCAGTGTGTGTTGTTTCTTGTCAAACACACTTAAGAAACAGAAAGTCATTTCGTATGAAGAGGATTTTTTTTAGCTGGAATGGAGATACATATTTAAATCCTTACATTCACTGAGAAAAGGCAGCTAGATATTCAGTTGTTTCTATGTTTTCATAACTCTGAGAACGGAGGTAGTCTGTGTAGAATTTCTGGTCAAACACACTTAAGAAACACAAAGTCATTTTGTCTGAAGAGGGTAATTTTTAGCCGTAATGGAGATACATATGAAAACCCTTATATTCACGGAGAGAAAGCAGCGAGACACTCGGTTGTTTCTATGTTTCCGTAACTCTGAGAACCAAAACAGTGTGTAGAGATTCTTGTCAAACACACACAAGAAAGAACAAGTCATTTCGTAGGAAGAGGGTAATTTTTAGGTGCAAGGGCGATACATATGGAAACCCTTATAGTCACTAAGAGAAAGGACCTAGACACTTGGTTGTTTATGTGTTTTCTTACCTCTGGTATCTGAAGCAGTGTGTAGTTTATTCTCCAAAACATAAGAAAAAACAGGTGATTTCGAACGAAGAGTGTAATTTTTAGCTGGAATGGAGTAACTTATGAAAACCCTTATATTCACTTAGAGACAGCAGCTAGACAATTGGTTGTTTACATGTTTGTGTAACTGAGAACCAAAGCAGTGTGTAGAGTTTCTTGTCAAACACGCCCTTTTATCTAAATGAATATAAGGGTTTTCATGTAAATCTCCATTCCAGCTAAAAATTGTCCTCTTTGTATGAAATGTCTTTTTGTTTCTTTGGTTTGTTTCCCAAGAAACTCTACACACTGCTTTGCTTCTTAGAGGTATGCACACATAGAAACAACCGAGTGTCTAGCTGCTTTCTCTAAGTGCAAGTAAGAGTTTTCATTTGTAAGTACTTTCTGGGTAAAAATTATTCTCTTCATATGAAATGACTTTCTTTTTCTCAAGTGTGTTTAAGAAGAAACTGCACACTACTTTGGTTCTCAGAGTTACGGAAACATAGAAACAATTGAGTGTCTAGCTACTTTCACTAAGTGTATGCAAGTGTTTTCATGTGAAACTCCTTTCAGGCTAACATTTACCCTTGTCCTATGAAATGACTTTTTCTTTCTTAGGTGTGATGCATATGAAAATGCTTACATTCAGTTAAAGAAAGCAGCAAGACAATCAATTGCTTCTATGTTGGTGTAATTCTGAGAACCCAAGTGTTGTGTAGAGTTTCTTGTCAGACACCTAAGAAGCAGAGTCATTTTGTAGGAAGAGGATAATTTTTAGCCACAAAAGCTATACATATGAAAACCCTGATATTGACATAGAGATAACAGCTAGGCACTCAGTTGTTTCTATGTTTGCATAACTCGGAGAACCGAAGTAGTGTGCAGAGTTTCTTGTCAAACACACCTAAGAAACAGAAAGTAATTTGGTACAAAGAGGGTAAATTTTAGCAGTTCTCAGTTACACAAACATAGCAAGAAGCAAGTGTCTTCCTGCTCATTGTAAGATAAGGTCAGCGTTCTCATATTTGTCTCTGTTCCAGCTAAATGTTACCCTTTTTTGTACGAAATGACATTTTGTTTCTATGGAGTGTTTGACAAGATACTCTACACGATGCTTTGGTTATCATGGTTACGCAAACATAGGAACAAACAAGTTTCTAGCTCCTTTCTCTTAGTGAATATAGTGGTTTCTGTATGTATCTCCATTGCTGCTAAAAATGACCCTATTCATTCAAAATGACTTTTTGTTTCTTAGGTGTGTTTGAAAAGAAACAATAAACACTGCTTTGGTTATCAGAGTTATGCAAAGATAGAAACAACCGAGCATCCAGCTGCTTTCTCTAAGTGAATATAAGGTTTTTGTATGTTTCTCCATTGTGGCTATAGATTACCGCCTTTGTACCAAATGACTTATTCTTTCTTAGGTGTGTTTGCCAAGAAACTCTACATGCTACTTCAGTTCTCAGAGTTATGGAAACATGGAAACATCCAAGTGTCTAGCTCCTTTCTCTAAGGGAAATTAAGGGTTTTTGTAAGTATCTCCATTCTGCCTAAAATTTACCCTCTTCATAATAAATGTCATGTTCTTTCTCAGGTCTGTTCGACAAGACATTCTACACACTGCTTCAGTTCTCAGATATAATACTATGGAAACAAACGAGAATCTAGCTGCTGTCTCTAAGTGAATGTAAGCGTGCTCATATGTAACATTTTTGGCAAAAAATTACCCACTTTGTACGAAAAGACTTTCAATTTTTTAGGTGAGTTTGACTGGAAACTCTACATACTACTTCAGTTCTCAGTTACACAAGCATGGAAACAAGCGAGTGTCTACCTGCTCATTTTAAGTGAGGGAAAGTGTTCTGATGTGTGTCTCCTTTCCAGCTAAATATTACCCGTTTTATATGAAATTACATTTTGTTTCTTTGGTGTGTTTGACAAGATACTCTACACACTGTTGCGGTTATCAAAATTACGCAAACATAGAAACAAATGAATGTCTAGCTCCTTTCTCTTAGTGAATATAAGGGTTTCCATATGTATCTCCAATGCAACTAAAAATTTCCCTCTTCATATGAGATGACTTTCTCTTTCTTAGGTGATTTTGACAAGAAACAATACACACTGCTTTGGTTATCAGAGTCACACAAACCTAGAAATAACCAAGTGTCTAGCTGATTTCTCTAAGTTAATGTAAACGTTTTCATATGTATTGCCATTGTGGCTAAAAATTACCCTCTTCTTATGAAATCACTTTTTCTTTCTCATGTGTATTTGACAAGAAACACTACACACTGCTTCGGTTCTAAGAGTTATGAAGAGAAACAACTGAGTGTCTAACTGCTTTCTCTTAGTCAATATAAATGTTTTCATACGTATCTCCATTCCGGCTAAAAGGTACCCTCTTTGTACAAAATGACTTTTTGTTTCTTTAGTGTGTTTGACAAGAAACTCTACACACTACTTTAGTTCTCAGAGTTAGGGAAACATAGAAACAACTCAATGTCTAGCTCCTTTCTCTAATTGAAATTAAGGGTTTTCTTAAGTAACGCCATTCTGCCTAAAATTTACCCTCTTTCTAAGAAATGTCTTCTTGCTCAGGTGTGTTTGACAAGATATTCTACACACTGATTTGGTTCTCAGAGTTAATGAACAGGGAAACAACCGAGTGTCTAGCTGCTTTCTCTAAGTGAATGTTAGCATTCTCTTATTTAAGTCTTTTCTGGCTAAAATTACCCTCTTGGTACGAAATGACCTTCTGTTTCTTAGGTGTGTTTGACAGGAAATTACACACTAGTTCAGTTTTCAGTTATGCAAACATAGAAACAACTGATTGTCTAGCTGCTTTCTCTAAGTGAATATAAGGGTTTTCATAAGTTGCTCCATTCCAGCTAAAAATTACACTCTTCATACAAAATGACTTTCTGTTTCTTTGGTGTGTTTGACAAGAAACAATAAACACTGCTTCAGTTATAAGACTTACGTAAACATAGAAATAACCAACTGTCTAGCTGCTTTCTTTAAGTTAATGTCAGCGTTTTCGTATGTATTGCCATTGCGGCTAAAAATTACCCTCTTCCAGCTAAATGACTGTTTTTTCTTATGTGTGTTTGACAACAAACTCTACATACTGATTTGGTTCTCAGAGCTACACAAACATAGAAACAACTGACTGTCTAGCTGCTTTCTCTAAGAGAATATATGAGTTTTCATAAGTATTTCCTTATAGCCAAAAATTACCCTCTTTGTATGAAACGACTTATTCTTTCTTAGGCGTGTTTGAGAAGAAACTCTATACACTCCTTCTGTTCTCAAGTAAACATAGAAACAACCGAGTGCCTAACTGCTTTCTTTCCATGAATATAAGAGTTTTCATATGTACCTCCATTCAGGCTAAAAGTTGCCCACTTTATACGAAATGACTTTCTGTTCCTTAGGTGTGTTTGAAAAGAAACAATACACCCTGTTTTGGCTATCAGAGTTAGGAAAACAGAAACGACCAAGTGTCCAGTTGCTTTTTCTAAGTGAATATAAGGTTTTTATAAATTTCTCCATTCTGGCTAATAATTACCCTCTTTCTACGAAAAGAATTCTTTCTTATGTGTGTTTGACAAGAAACTCTACACATTACTTTGCTTCTCAGAGATAAGTCAACATAGAAACAACCATGTGTGTAGCTGTTTTCTCTAAGGGAATGTAAGTATATTCATATGTAACTCCTTTCTGGCAAAAAATTACCCTCTTCATACGAAATGAATTTCTGTTTCTTAGCTGTGCTTGCCAAGAAGCTCTACACAAAACTTCAGTCCTCAGAGTTACAGAAACATAGACACAACAGTGCCTAGCTCCTTTCTCTAATTTAAATCAAGGGTTTTCATATGTATCTCCATTCTGCCTAAAATTTACCCTCTTCCTACTAAATGTCTTCTTCTGTCTCCAGTGTGTTTGACAAGATATTCTACACACTGCTTTGGTTCTCAGACTTAATCAACAGGGAAACAACAGACTGTCTAGCAGCTTTCTCTAAGTGAATGTAAGCATTCTTTTTTATTTATCTCCTTTCCGACTAAAAATTACCCTCTTTGTTTGAAATGAGCTTGCTATGTGCATGCGTCAGTCTGTCTCCCAGGAGCCCTGGTGAGGAGTTTTCCCATCGTGAAGCCTGGGCCTGGGTCCTGGTTGTGTGGTGGAGATGAAGTCACTGGGCTGGTGGTCTGGGAGCAAGGGGACTGTTTTCTGCCATCGGCCACACCGTGCCTGGTGAAGGGAATGTACGGTGTGCGGAAAGTGATACAGGGCGTAGGTATCGCGCCTCACAGACTGGTGTGGGCCCAGAGCTCGGGTGTGATTCTGAGGCGAAATGGCTCAGATGCTATCATGCTGCGTGTCGGTGCTGCCCTGGGGATGGGAGGAGGCCATGGGGCAGTGTCCAGCACCACAGTCAGGATTAGGGTTACAGTTTGGGTTAGTGGTTGGTTAGGTATGCGGTTAGTGTTAGGGCTAGGGCTATGGATAGGGCTAGGGTTAGGATTAGGGTTAGGGCTAGGACATAGGCTAGGGCTGTGTCTAGGGTTAGGGCTAGGACTAGGGCTAGAAGTAGGGTTATGGAGAGAGCTAGTGTTAGGGTTATTGTTACAGCTGTTTACCGTTAGGGCTATGGTTAGGGTTATTGTTAGTGTTAGGGCTACAGATAGGGTTAGGATTATGACTAGAGATAGCGTTAAGGGTAGGGAGAGAATTAAGGCTGGGGCTAGGAATAAGGCTAGGGTTATGGTTAAGGTTAGGGCTAGAGATAGGGTTAGGGTTAATTATAGGTGTAGGCCTAGGGTTAGGGCTAGCATTAGGGCTAGGGCTAGGATTAGGGTTGAAGATACAGCTAGGGTTAATGATAGGTTTAGGGTGAAGTTTAGAGTTAGAATTAGGATTAGCTTTAGGTTTATGGTACCTCGGTTTAGGCTTTGGGTTAAGGATATGGTTACTTAATAGGGTTAGCATTAGGTTTAGGGATAGTGTTAGTGTTACGATTGTTAGGGTTAGTGTTATGGTTTGGGTTAATGCTAGGGCCAGGGTTAGACCTACGACTAGGGTTAGGGTTAGGGTTAGGGCTCAGCATAGGGATATGGTAGGGTTAGGGATAGGCTAGCATTAGGTTTAGGGCCAGCTTTAGGGTTAGGGTTAATGTTAGGGCTAAGGCGAGGTTTGCGCCTAGGGCTAGGGTTGGCATTAGAGCTAGGTTTGGCACTAGGTCTAGGGTTTTACATTTGTAGAAGCTCATTCTCGTATATGCCTTAGGAGCTTCTACACACACAATAAAGGCATTTCATATCAAGAGGGTGTCTTTTAGCTGGAAAGGAGTTTCGTATGAAAACACTTATATTCAGTAAGAGAATTATGCTAGACGATTGGTTGTTTACAGGAGTTCATAACTGTGGGAGTTGAAGCAGTGTGTTCTTGTCAAATACTTCAATGTATAAGAAGATATTACCTATAGATATTTCTCATAGGTTTAGTTTTAAGGTTAGTGGCAGTGCTAGTGCTGGGGCTAGATTTAGAGCTACGGCTGCAGTTTAATCTAGGGCTAGGGTTAGGGCTAGGGTAAATATTAGGGTTAGTTCTAGGTTAGGGTTAGGGCTAGGGTTAGGGTTAGAGTTAACATGAAGGATAGGGTTAGGGTTAGGACTAGCGTTAGGGTTTTGGTTTGGTTAGGCTTAGGTTTAGGATTAGTTGTAGGGACAACGCTAGGTTTGGGCCTAGAGCTAGGGTTAGGGTTAGTGTTAGGGTTAGGGCTTGGGTTAGGGTTTGGGTCAGTGTTAAGTTTAAGTGCAGGGTTAGGGCTAGGGTCTGAATTAGGTTTAAGGCCAGGCTTAGGGTTAGTAGTATGCATAGGTCTTCTTAATGGTTTGGGCTAGGGTTAGGGTTAGGGTTAGCTTTAGGGCTAGGGTTGGGCTGTGGTTAGGTTTAGGGCTATGGCTAGGTTTAGGGTTAGGGTTATCATTAGGGTTAGGCTATTTTTAGGGTTAGTGTTAGGGTTAAGTCTAGTTTTGGCTTAGGGCTATGGATAGGTTTAGGTTTATGCCTAGGGTTTGGTTTATGGTTAGGGTTATGGCTAAGGTTAGGGTTAGGTTTAGGGTCAGGGTAAGGTGTCGCATTAGGGACAGGGTTAGGGCTCGGGTTAGGGTTAGGGCGAGCATTAGGATTACAGTTAGCATTACTGCTAGTGTTAGGGGTAGGACTAGGTTTAGGTTATGGGCCAGGGTTGGGGATAGGTTTACGGCTAGTGTTAGCATTAGTGATAGGTTTTGGGTTAGAGTTAGGGTTAGTGCGAGGGTTTTAGGGCTTGGCCTAGGTTTAGAGTTACGGTTAGGCCAGGGTTAGGGCTAGGGTTAAGGTTAGGTTTAAGGCTAGTGTTAGGGTTAGTGTTAGGTTTAGGTCTAGGATTAGTGTTAGGGCTAAGGCTGGGTTTAAGCCTAGGGATAGGATTAGGTTTAGTGTTGTGATTTCTGCTATGGTTAGGACTAGAGCTAGGGTTATGGATTGGGCTAACTCGAGGGTTAGGGTTATGGCTAGGTTTAGGGTTAAGGTTAGTGTTAGGTTTAATGATAGGGCTAGTTTTAGGATTAACGTAGGTCTAAGGTTACGTATAGCCCTAGGGATATGGTTAGCATTATGGTTAGAGTTAGTGGTAATTTTAGGATAAGGTTTAGTGTTAAGATTATGGCTAGGTTTAGGATTAGTGTTAGGACTAAGGCTAGTTTGACTTCTTGGGCTAGGGTTAGAATTAGGGTTAGGTTTAGGGTTAGGATTAAGGATAGAGTTAGGGTTAGGGTTAGGGCAGTGTTATGGTTAGGGTTAGTGTAAGGCCTTGTGTTATCGTTAGGGTTAGGTTTAAGGTTAGGGTCAACATTAGGGCTGGCATTAGGATCCAGGTTAGTCTAGGGTTAGGTTTTGGGCTAGATTATGGTTATTGTCATGGTTATGTCTAGTGTTAGGTTTAGGGTTAGGGTTAAAGTTAGGGCTAACATTAAGGTTAGCATTATGGGAAGGGTTAGCTTTAAGGTTAGGGTTAGGGTTATGGTTAGGTTTAGAAATAGGGTTAGGGTTAGGGTTAGGTTTAGGGCTAGGGTTAGGGTCAGGGTTAAGATGGGTTAGGGTTAGGGGTAGGTTTAGCCTTACTGTTAGCGTTAGTGCTAGTGTTATGTTCACGGTTAAGGTGAAGGCTAGGGTTAGGGCTAGTTAGTGTTAGGGTCAGGGATAGAGTTAGGGTTAGGGTTAGGTTTAGAGTTAGAGTCATGGTTAAGGTTAGGGTTAGGGTTAGGATTAGGGCTAGGGTTACAGTTAGCATTAAGGTTAGGGCTAGTGTTAGGGTTTTGGTTATGGTTAGGCTTAGGGTTAGGCTTAGCGTTAGGGCTAAATCTAGGTTTAGGCCTATGGCTAAGGTTAGGGTTAGTTTCATTGTTGGTAAGGGTTTGGCTTAGGGTAAGGGCTAGGGTTAGGAGAAGGATGGCTTTAACATTATGCATAGGGATGGGGTTAGGGTTAGGGTTTGGGTTACGGCTAGTTGTAGGATTAATGTTAGGGCAGAGGATAGGTTTAGACCTAGGTCTAGGATTTGGTTTAGGGTTACTGTTAAGTTTAGGGCTAGGCTTAGGTTTAGGTCTCAGGTTAGGTTTAGGGACACCTTTAGGTTTAGGGTTAGGAGTAGGATTACTGAAAGAGCTAGGGATAGGGCTAGTGTTAGGGTTAGGGCTAGGATTAGATGTAGGTTTAGTGTTAGAGTTAGGGTTGCAGCCATTGTTACGGTTGGGGTTAGGGTTAGGTTTACAGCTAGGGTGAGGTTTAGCTTTGGGGATAGTTTTATGGTTAGGACTATGGTTAGGTTTATGGCTATGGTTGGGGATTGGGCTAGCTTTAGGGTTAGGGATAGACCTTGGGTTAGGGTTGGGGCTAGGATTAGAGTTAGCGTTAACCTTAGCATTAGGGTTAGGGCTAGTGTTAGGGTTTTGACTAGGGTTAGGCTTAGAGTTAGGCTTAGTGTTAGGGCCAAAGCTAGGTTTAGGCCTAGGTCAAGGGTTAGGGTTAGTGTTACTGTTAGGGCTTGGGTTAGTGTTAGGGCTAGGGTTAGAACACGGATGGCTTCAGCATTATGGATAGGGCTTGGGTTTAGTTTAGGATTAGGGTTAGGGTTAGGGCTGGTTCTAGGATTAATGTTATCATGGAGGATAGGTTTAGAACTAGGTCTAGGATTTGGGTTAGCATTACTTTCAAGTTTAGGGCTAGGCTTAGGTTTAGGTCTATGGTTAGGTTTAGGGCCAGCTTTAGGTTTAGGATTATGGGTAAGCTTACTGATAGAGCTAGGATTAGGGCTAGTGTTAGAGTCAATGCTAGGTTTAGGTGTAGGTTTAGTGTTAGAGTCAGGGTTGCAGCCAGGATTAGGGTTGGGGCTAGGAATAGGTTTATGCCTAGGGTGAGGTTTAGCTTTTGGGATAGGGTGAGGGTTAGAGTTAGGATTAGTGTTAGGGCTAAGGCTAGGATTAGGCCTAGGGTTAGGGTTCGCATTAGTGCTAGGTTTAGGACAAGGGATAGGGCTATAATTAGGGTTATAGCTAGGGTTAAGCCTTAGCCCTAACACTAATCCTAGCCCTAACACTAACTAACCCTAACCCAAATGCTAGCCCTAATGCTAAAGCTAACCTTAACCCAAACCTGGGCATAAACCTAAAGCCACCCCTAATGCTAACCTTAAACCTAAGCCTGATCGTAGCCTTAACCCTAAACCTAGTCATAAAATTAACCATAGACTAAACCTTAACCCATTCCCTTTAAGTAACCCTAGTCCTAGCTATAACCATAACTATAGCTGTAACCATAGCCCTAGCCCTAACCCTAGCCCTAGCACTACAACTAACGTAAACCTAAACCTAAGAGAAATATCTATAAGTAATATCTTCTTTTCAATGAAATGTATGATAAGATAAAGAACATCCTGCTTCAGTTCACAGAGTCATGGAAACCTATGAATAACCAATCATCTAGTATAATTCTCTGAGTGAATATAAGTGTTTTCACATGAAACTCCTTTCCAGCTAAAAATCACCCTTTTGATACGAAATGCCTTTCTTGTGCGTGTAGAAGCTTTCAGGTGTATACTACAATGAGCTTCCACAAATGTAAAACCCTAGACCTAGTGCTAAACGTAGCACTAATGCTAACCCTAGTGCTAGGTGTAAAACTCAGCCCTAACACTAACCCTAACCCTAGAGCTGGCCCAGAACCTAATGCTACCCTACCCTAAACCTAGCATTACCCCTACCACTAGACCTAACCCTAATGCTAAGCATAACCACAACCCTACCCCTAAACCTAACCCTAACCCTAACCCTAATGCTAACCCTGAACCTAAGCCTAACCCTAGCCGAAAACCAAACCCTAACTAAACCCAACCCTAATTCGAATTGTAGCACAGGGCCTCAACCTAGCCTTAGTCCTCATGCTAATCCTAAACCTAGCCCTTGACTTAACCCTAAACCTAACCCTAACAGTACCACTAACCCTATTCCATTGCTAACCCTAACTCTAGGCCTGAACCTAGCCTTAGCCCTAACATTAATCCAAACACTAGCCCTAATCTTAAACCCAACAATAGCCATAACCCTAACCCTAGCCCTAACCCTAACCCTAACCCCAAAGCTGGACATAAACCTAACCCCAGACCCAGCCATAATCATAGCACTAACCATAACACTAACTATAACCCTAGCCCTAGGTCTAAACCTAGCCTTAGACCTAATGCCAATCCCAGCCCTAACCCTAACCCTATCCCTAACACTAGCCCTAATCCTAAACCTAACCTTAACCCAAATCTATACCTAAACCTAACGCTAACCTTAACACTGGCCTTAAGCCTAAGCCTAAACATAGACCTAATGCTAACTCTAGGCATAATCCTAACCCTAGACTTAACCCTAACCCTTTCCCTATCCCTAACCTTAGCCCTAGCTATAAGCATACCTGCGGCTGTAACCGCAGCCCTATCCTAGCCTTAGCAATACCACTACCTTAACATTAAACCTAAGAGAAATATCTATAAGCAATATATTCTTAAACACTGAAAGATTTGATAAGATAAAGAACACCCTGTTTAAGTTCCCAGAGTGATGGAATCCTGTAAACAATCAATTGACCTTATTTCTCTGAGTGAATATCAGTGTTTTCATATGAAACGCCTTTCCATCTAGAAATTAAGCTCTCGGTAGGCAATTCCATTCCTGTTTTCATAGAAGCATGTAAGATGCATATGAGAATGACCTTCTACAAAGGTAAAACCCTAGACCTTGTCCTAAACCTAGCACTAATTCAAACCATAGCCCTAGTCTTAAACCTAGCCTTAGCCCTAATACTATTCCTAAGCCTAACCCTAAACCTATCCCAAAAGCTAAACCTCACCCTAGATGTAAACCTAACCCTAACCCCAACACTAACACTGGCCCCAACCCTAACTCTAACCCTAAACCTTCCTCTAAACCTATCCCTAACCCTAAATCTAGCACTAGGTTTAGCCATATCAGTAAGCCTACCCATAATCCTAAACCTAAGGCTGGCACTAAACCTAACCATAAACCTAAACCTAAGCCTAGCCCTAAAGTTAACAGTAACCCTAATGCAAATCCTAGACCTAGGTCTAAACCTATCCTCTACCCTAACATTAATCCTAGAACTAGCCGTAACCTCAACCCTAACCCCAACACTAGCCCTAATTCTAACCCTAAACCTAACACGAACCCTAGCCCTATCCATAATGCTAAAGCTATCCCTGTCCTAACCCTAGCCCTAACCCTAACCCAAGACCTAACCCTAACCCTAGCACTAGGCCTAAACCTATCCTTATCCCTAATACTAATACTAACCCTAAGCCTACCCCTAAGCAAAACACTAACACTAGCCCTAATCCTAACCCTAACCTTAATGCTAACTGTAACCCTAACCCTAACCCTAATCCAAGGCCTATCACTAATGCTAAAGTTCACCCTATCCCCAAACCAAGCCCTAAACCTAACCATAGCCCTAACCCTAACCCTAGAACTAACCATAACATTTACTCTAGCCATAATCCTAGCCCTAGCTTAAACCATAGCTATGGCTGTAACCCTAGCCCTAGCACTAGCAATGCCACTAACCTTAAAACTAAATCTAAGAGAAATATCTATAAGTAATATCTCTCATACATTGAAATATCTGATAAGAAAAGAACACAATGCTTCAACTCACACAGTTATGAAATCCTGTAAACAACTAATCGTCTAGTATAATTCTCTGATTTAATGTGTTTTCATATGAAACTCCTTTCCAGCTAAAAATCACCCTCTTGATAAGAAATGCCTTTCTTGTGTGCATAGAATCTTTAAGGCATATACAAGAATGAGCTTCTACAAATGTAAAACCCTAGACTTAGTGCCAGACCTAGTGCTAATGCTAACCCTAGCCCTAGGCGTAAATCTTGCCTTAGTCCTAACATTAACCCTAACCCTAGAGCTGGCCCTGAACCTAACACTAGCCCTAACCCTTCACCTAGCCTTACCCCTATCACTAGACCTAACCCTGATGTTAAGTATACCTGTAACCCTAGCTCTAAATCTAGCCATAATCCTGACCCTAACCCTGGATCTAACCCTATCCTAGCCTTAACTCTAACCCTAACCATAACCATGACTGTAACCCTAGCCCTAATCCTAACCCTAACCCTAAAGCTGGCCATAAACCTAACCCTATCCCTAGCCATAATCATAGCATTAACCATAACACTAACCGTAATCCTAGCCCTAGGCCTAAACGTAGCCTTAGACCCAACACTAACCCTAACCCTAACCCAAAAGCTGGCCCTAACCCTAACCCTAGCCCCAGCCATAATCAGACCACTAACCATAACACTAACCCTAACCCTAGCCCTAGGCGCAAACTTCACCTTAGCCCTAACACTAACACTAATCCTAGAGCTGGCCCTGAACCTAAAGCTAGCCCTAACCCTAAACCTAGCCTTACCCTACCACTAGACCTAACCCTGATGTTCAGCATAACTGTAACCCTAGCCCTAATCCTAACCCTGACCCTAACCCTAACACTAGCTGTAATCTTAACCCTAATCCTAACCCTAAGCCTGGCACTAACCCTTTCCTAGCTGTAACTCTAAACCTAACAGTAACCATGACCCTAATCCTAGCCCTAAACCTAAACCTAACCCTAGCCTTGAACCTAAGACTAACCCTAGCCCTAATCCAAACCCTAACCAAACCCACCCCTAATTCAAACCCTAGCATAAGGCCTCAACCTAGCCTTAATCCTCATGCTAAACCTAAACCTAGCCCTCACCTTAACCCTAAACCTAACCATAACAGCACCACTAACCCTAATGCTAATGCCCCCTAGCCCTAGGCCTAAACCTAGCCATAGCCCTAACATTAATCCAAATGCTATCCCTAACCTTAAACCTAACATAGCCGTAATCCTAACACTAGCACTAACCCTAACCCTAAGCCTAACCCTAACCCCAAACCTAAAGCTGGACATAAACCTAACCCTATCCCTAGCCATAATCATAGCACTAACCATAACACTACCTATAACCCTAGCCCTAGGTCTAAACCTAGCCTTACCCTTAACCCTAACTGTAGCCCTAACCCTAAACCTAAAGCTGGCCCTAACCCTAACCCCAGACATAGGCATAACCATAGCACCAACCATAACACTAACCATAACCCGAGCCCTAGGCCTAAACCTGGCCTTAGACCTAACGCTAATCCTAGCCCAACCCTAACCCTATCTCTAAATCTAACACTATCCCAAATCCTAAACCTAACCTTAACCCAAATGGAGACCTAAACGTAACGCTAACCCTAACACTGGCCTTAAACCTAAGTCTACACATAGCTCTAACGCTAACCTTAGCCATAACCATTACCCTCGACTTAACCCTAACCCTTTCCCTATCCCTAACCCTAGCCCTAGCTATAACCATACCTGCACCTGTAACTGTAGCCCCAGCCCTAGCACTACCACTACCTTAACACTAAACCTAACAGAAACATCTGTAAGTAATATCTTCTTATCCATTGAAAGATTTGATAAGATAAAGATCACCCTACTTCAGTTCACAGACTTATGGAACCCTGTAAATAACCAATCAACTTTATTTCTCTGAGTGAATATGAGTGTTTTCATAGGAAACACCTTTCCAGCTAGAAATTACCCTGTTAGTACGAAATTCCTCTCTTGTTTTCACAGAAGCATGTAAAATGGATATAAGAATGAACTTCTACAAAGATAAAACCCTAGACCTTGTCCTAAAACTACCAGTAATGAGAACCCTATCTCTAGGCCCAAACCTAGCCTTAGCCCTAACACTATTCCAAAAGCTAAAGCTAACCCTAGGTGTAAACCTAAACCTAAATCTAACCCTAAAACTGGCCCCAATCCTAACTCTAACCCTCAACCTACCCCTAAACCTGGCCCTAACACTAACACTAGCCCTAAGGCTCACCCTAAACGTAAGCCTACACCTAATCTTAAACTTAAAACTGGCCATAAACCTAACAATAGATGTAACCTTAAGCTGAGCCCTAAATTAACAGTAGTACTAGGTCTAAACCTATCCTCTGCCTGAACATTAAACCTAGAACTAGCTCTAACCCTAACACTAACCATAACCCTAACCCTAATACTAGCACTAATTCTAACCCTAGCTCCAACCCTAACTCTAGCCCTATCTATAACACTAAAGCCATCCCTGCCCTAACCCTAGCCCTAATGCTAAAAAAAAGCCCCGACTCTAACAATAGGCTTTGGCCTAAACCTAGCCTTGGCCCTAACTCTCATCCTAACAATATGCCTAAACAAAGGAAAACCCTAACTCTAACCCAATCCCTAACCCTAACCCAAGGTCTTTCCCTAACTCTAAAGCTAGCCCTATATCCAACCCAGCCCTAAAACTAACCATAGCCCTAACCCTAATCCTAGCCCTAACCCTAATGCTAAAGCCAGCCCCAACTGTAACCCTAGCCTTAACCCTAACACCAGACCTAACCCTAACATTTACTCTAGCCCTAATCCTAGCCCTAGCTTAAACCATAACTGTAGCTGTAACCGTAGCCCGAGCTCTAAGCCTAGCCCAGCACTAGCACTACCATTAACCTTAAAACTAAACCCAAGAGTAATATCTTCTTATACATTGAAATATTTCATAAGAAAAGAACACACTGCTTCAGCTCACACACTTATGAAATCCTGTAAACAACCAATCATCCAGATTAATTCTCTGAGTGAATATAAGTGTTTTCATATGAAACTCCTTTCCAGGTAAAAATCACCCTCTTGATAAGAAATGCCTTTCTTTTGTTCATAAAAGTTTTAAGGAGTATATGAGGATGAGCTTCTACTAATGTAAAACCCTAGACCTAGTGCCAAACCTACTACTAATGCTAACCCTAGTCCTAGGCGCAAACCACGCCTCAGCCATAAAGCTAACCCTAACACTAAAGCTGGCCTTAAACGTAAGCCTAGCCCTATCCCTAAACCTAGCCTTACCCCTACCACTAGACCTAAACCTCATGTTAACCATAACCCTAACCCTAGCCCTAACCCTATCCTTAATCCTAACGCTGACCCTAAACTTAATACTAGCAGTGATCCTAACCCTAACACTAACCCTAACCCAAGGCTAACCCTATCCTAGCCCTAACTCTAACCTTAATCTTAACCCTGGACCTAACTCTAACCCTAACCTTAACTATGACCCTAACCCTAACCCTAATCCTAACCCTAACCCTAGCCCTAAACCTAACCTTAACCCTAAACCTAAATCTAATTCTACCCTTAGCACAAGACCTCAACCTAGCCTTACTCCTAAGACTAATCCTAACCCTAACCCTACCCCTACCCCAAAAGCTAAATCTCACCCTAGGCGTAAACCTAACCCTAATCCCAACCCTGACACTGGCCGCAACACTACCTCTAACCCTAAACCTGCCCCTAAACCTAGCCCTAACCATAAAACTACCCCTAATCCTAACACTAGCCCTACACCTAGCCCTATCAGTAAGCCTATTCCCAATCCTAAACCTAAAGCTGGCCCTAAACATAAACCTACACATAAAAGTAAGTCTAGCTCTAAACTAAACAGTAACCCTAACTGAAATCCGAGGCCTAGGTCTAAATCTATCCTCTGCCCTAACATAAATCCTAGAACTAGCCCTGACTCTACCCTAAGCCTATCACTAGCTCTAATCTAAATCTAACCTTAACCCAAACCTAGACCTAAACCTAATGCTAACCCTAACGCTAGCCTTAAACCTAAGCCTAAACCTAGCCCTAACCCTAACACTAACCCTAAACCTAACCTTATCAGTAAGCCTACCCCTAATCCTAAACCTAAAACTGGCCCTAAACCTAACCCTAGACCTAAACCTAACCCTAGCAATTAATGGTAACCCTAACCCAAATCCGAGACATCAGAGACATAGGTATAAACCTATCCTCTGCTCTAACCTTAATCCTACAATTAGCCCTAACCCTAACCCTAGCCCTAATCCTAAAACTTGCCTTAGGCCTAAACCTAGCCTTGGACCTAGCACTAATCCTAACCCTAATCCTAACCCTAAGCAAAACCCTAACACTAGCCCTAACCCTAACCCTAATCTTAATGCTAACTCTAACCCAAGCCCTAACTCTAACCCAAGGGCTATCCCTAACCCTAAAGCTAGCCCCATCCCAAACCCTAGCCCTAAACATAACCGTAGCCATAATCCTGATCCTAGGCCTAACGCTAATGCTAAAGTTAGCACCAATCCTAACCTTAAACCTAATCCTAACCCTAGACCTAACCCTATCCCTAATCCTAGCCCAAGCTTAATCCATACCTGTTGCTGTAACCATAGCCCTATCTTTAACCCTATCCCTAGTACTAGCACTACCACTAACCTTCAACCTAAACCTAAGAAAAATATCTATAAGTAATATCATCTTATACATAGAAATATTTGATAAGAAAAGAACTGCTTCAGCTCACACAGTTATGAAATCCTGTAAAAAACCAGCCGTCTAGCATAATTCTCTGAGGGAATATAAGTGGTTTCAAATGAAACTCCTTTCCAGCTAAAAATCACCCTCCTGATACGAAATGCCTTTCTTTTGTACGTGAAAGCTTTAAGGCGTTTTTGAGAAAGAGCTTCTATAAATGTGAAACCCGAGACCTAGTGCCAAAACTAGTGCTAATGCTAACCCTAGCCCTAGACGTAAACCTCACCTTAGCCCTAACACTCACCCAAACCCTAAAGCTGGTGCTAAACCTAATGCTAGCCAAAACTTAAGCCTAGACTTACACCTACTGCTAGACCAAACCCTCATGTTAAGCATAACCCTAACCCTATCCCTAACCCTAGCCCTAATCCTAACCCTAACTCTAACTGTAGCAGTAATCCTAACCCTAACCCTAGCCCTAACCATTTCCTAGCCCTAACTCTAACCATAACACTAATCCTACGCCTAATTCTAACACTAAACCTAGCCATGACTCTATTCCTAACCCTAAACTTAAAGCTAAACCTAGCCTTAAACCTAACCCTAACACTAACCTTTACCCTAATTCTAACCTTAGCACAATGTCTCACCTAGCCTTAGTCCTAAACTAATCCTAAACCTACCCCTAAACTTAACACTAAACCTGACTGTAACAGTAACATTAACCCTAACCCTAACATTAACACTAGCCCTAAGTCTAGCCCTATCAGTAAGCCTACCCCTAATCCTAAACCTAAAGCTGGCCCTAAACCTAAACCTAGACCTAAACCAGGGCCTACCCCTAAACTTAACTCTAACCATAATCCAAATCCTAGACCTAGGTCTAAACCTATTCTCTGCCCTAACATTAATCCTAGAACTAGCTCTAACCCCAAACATAACCCTAACCCTAACCCTAACACTATCCCTAATTCTAACCCTAGCCCTAACCCTAACCCTATCCCTATCGATAATGCTAAAGCTATCCCTGTCCTAACCTTAGCACTAACCCTATCCCAAACCCAATTCCAAACACTAGCCCTAGGCCTAAACCTAGCCTTGCCCTTAACTCCAATCCTAACCCTAAGCCTAACCCTAACCAAAACCCTAACACTACACCTAACCCTGACCCTACTCCTATCCCTAACATTTACCCTCGCCCTAATCCTAGCCCTAACCCTAACGCTAAAGCCAGCCCCAACCCTAAACCTAGCCTTAACCCTAACCCTAGACCTAACCCTAACATTCACCCTATCCCTAATACTAGCCCCAGCTTAAACCACAGTTGTAGCTGTAATCATAGCCCAAGCTCTAACCCTAGCCCAGCACTAGCACTACCAATACCATTAAAACTAAACTTAAGAGAAATACCTATAAGTAATATGTTCTTATACATTGAAATATTTCATGAGAAAAGAACACAGTGCTTTAGCTCACACACTTATGAAATCCTGTAAACAACCAATCATCCAGATTAATTCTCTGAGTGAATACAAATGTTTTCATATGAAACTCCTTTCCAGGTAAAAATCACCCTCTTGATATGAAATGCCTTTCTTGTGTGCATAGAAGCCTTAAGGAGTGTATGAGAATGAGCTTCTACAAATGTAAAAGCCTAGACCTAGTGCCAAACCTACTGCTAATGCTAACCCTAGTCCTCAGCGTAAACCTCGCCTCAGCCCTAACCCTAACCCTAACACTAAAGCTGACCCTAAACGTAAGGTTGGCCCTAACCCTAAACCTTGCCTTACCCCTGCCACTAGACCTAAACCTCATGTTAACCATAACCCTAACCCTATCCCTAACCCTATCCCTAATCCAACCCTGACTCTAACCTTAATACTAGCAGTAATCCTAACCCTAACACTAACCCTAACCCAAGGCTAACCCTATCCTAGCCCTAGCTCTAACCCTAATCCTAACCCTAGTCCTAATTCTAACCCTATCCTTAACCATGACCCTAAACCTACACTAACCCTACCCCTAAACATAACCTTAACCCTAAACCTAAATCTAATTATACACTTATAGCAAGGCCTCAACCTATCCTTAGTCCTAACACTAATCCTAACCCTAACCCTTACCCTAGCCCAAAAGCTGAACCTCGCCCTAGGTGTAAACCTAACACTAACCCCAATGCTAACACTGGCCACAACCCTAACTCTAACCCCAAACCTGCCCCTAAACCTAGCCCTAACCATAACACTAGACCCAATCCAAACACTAGCCCTAAGCCTAGCCCTATGAGTAAGCCTACCCCTAATCCAAAACCTAAAGCTGTCCCTAAACCTAACCCTAAACCTAAACAGAACCCTAGCCCTAAACTAAACAGTAACCCTAACCAAAAATATGTACCTACGTCTAAACCTATCCATTGCCCTAACATTAATCCTAGAACTAGCCCTGACTTGAACCCTAAGCCTAAAACTAGCCCTAATCTAAACCTAACCTTAACCCAAACCTAGGCCTAAACTTAACACTAACCCTAACACTATCCTTAAACCTAAGCCTAAACCTAGCCCTAACTCTAACACTAACCCTAAGACTAGCCCTATCAGTAAGCCTACCCCTAATCCTAAACTTGGCCCTAAACATAACCCTAGACCTAAGCCTAACTCTAGCAATTAGCTTAACAGTAACCCTAAACCAAATCCTAGACCCAAGTCTAAACATATCCTCTGCCCTAACATTAATCCTATAACTAGCCCTAAACCTAAACCTAGCCCTAACTCTAACCCTAGATCTATCCATAACGTAAGAGATGTCCCTGCCTAACCCTAGCCCTAACTGTAACCCAAGCCCTAACCCTAACACTAGCCTTAGGCCTAAAACTCGCCTTGGTCTTAACACTAATCCTAAACCTAAGGCTAACCTGAAGCAAAACCCTAACACTAGCCCTAACCCTAACCCTAATCTTAATGCTAACTCTAACCCAAGTGCTAATCCTAACCCAAGGCCTATCCCTAACACTAAAGCTAGCCCCGTTACAAGCCCTACACCTAAACCTAACCACAGCCCTAACCCGAATCTTAGCCCAAACCCTAATGCTACAGTTAGCCCCAACCCTAATCCTAGCCCTAACCTTAACCCTAGATCTAACACGTGGTGGTGATGCTGGTGGCGATGGTGGTGGTGCTGGTGGCGGTGGTGGTGCTACTAGAAGTAGTGGCGGTGGTAGTGGTGGTGGTGGTGGTAGTACTAGTGGTGGTGGTGGTGAGGGTGACAGTAATGGTGATGGTGGTGGCGTTGGTAGTAGTAGTGGCGTTGGTGTTAGGAGTAGTGGTGGTGGTAGTAGTACTGGTCTCAGTGGCGGTTGTAGTGGTGGTGGTAGTAGTGGCGGTGGTGGTGGTGGTAGTAGTAGTAGTGACGGCGGTGCTGGTAGTAGTAGTGGCACGCGTAGTAGTTGTGGTGGTAGTAGTAGCATTATTGGTGGTGGTTGGGGGCACTGGTGTTGGTAGTAGTGGTGGTGGCGGTGCCGCTGGCGGCGGTATTAGTAGTGATGGCGGAAGTGCTGGTGGTAGTGGTGGCGATGCTGGTGGCGATGGTGGTCGTGCTGGTGGTGGTGGTGGTGATACTAGAAGTAGTGGCGGTGTTTGTGGTGGTGGTGGTGGTAGTACTAGTGGTGGTGGTGGTGAGGGTGACAGTACTGGTGATCGTGGTGGCGTTGGTAGTAGTAGTGGCGTTGGTGTTAGGAGTAGCGGTGGTGGTAGTAGTACTGGTCTCAGTGGCGGTTGTAGTAATGGTGGTAGTAGTGGTGGTAGTAGTGGCGGTGATGCTGGTGGCGATGGTGGTGGTGCTGGAGGCGGTGGTGGTGGTACTAGAAGTAGTGGCGGTGGTAGTGGTGTTGGTGGAGGTAGTAATAGTGGTGGTGGTGGTGAGGGTGACAGTAATGGTGATGGTGGTGGCGTTGGTCGTAGTAGTGGCGTTGGTGTTAGGAGTAGTGGTGGTGGTAGTAGTACTGGTCTCAGTGGCGGTTGTAGTGGTGGTGGTAGCAGTGGCGGTGTGGTGGTGGTAGTAGTAGTAGTGGCGGTGGTGGTGGTGGTAGTAGTTGTGGCACTCGCAGTAGTTGTGGCGGTAGTAGTAGCATTATTGGTGGTGGTTGGGGGCACTGGTGTTGGTAGTAGTGGTGGTGGCGGTGCCGCTGGAGGCGGTAGTAGTGGTGATGGCAGTAGTGCTGGTGGTAGTGGTGGTGATGCTGGTGGCGCTGGTGGTGGTGCTGGTGGCGGTGGTGGTGGTAGAAGAAGTAGTGACGGTGGTAGTTGTGGTGGTGGTGGTAGTACTAGTGGCGGTGGTGGTGAGGTGACAGTAAGGGTGATGGTGGTGGCGTTGGTAGTAGTAGTGGCGTTGGTGTTAGGAGTAGTGGTGGTGGTAGTAGTAATGGTCTCAGTGGCGGATTTAGTGGTTGTGGTAGTAGTGGTGGTAGTAGTGGCGGTGGTGGTGGTGGCAGTAGTAGTAGTGGCGGTGGTGGTGGT